>CAUYQG010094071.1:0-39710 GCA_963574415.1 Tarsius wallacei
TGATTAGTGAGGCTGAAAACTTTTTCATGTCTCTTGGCTACCTGTATATCTTCTTTTGAGAAGTCTCTATTCATGTCTTTCGCCCACTTTTTAATGGGGATGTTTCTTTTTTTCCTTTCAGCACATTTGAGTTCTTTGTAGATCCTAGATGTTAGGCCTTTGTCATATATACAGTTGGCAAATATTTTTTTTCCATTCTGTGGGCTGCCTCCCCACTCTCTTGATGGTTTCTTTTGCTTTGCAGAAGCTCCTTAGTTTGATGAAGTCCCATGTGTCTATCTTATTTCTCAAGATATGGGTATTTAGGGTTCTGATCATGAATTGGTTGCCAGTTCCAATTGCCTTTAGGGTGTCTCCTGCGTTTTCTAAGATTCTTATAGTTTGAGGTTTTACGTTTAGCTCTTTGATCCATTTAGAGTTTTTTGTGCATGGTGATAGGCAGGGGGCCTGTTTCAATCTTCTACATATGGTCAGCCAGTTTTCCCAGCACCATTTACTGAATAGGTTCTCCTCTTCCCAGTGGTTGTTGTTGGAGGCTTTGCCAAAGATGAGTTGGTTGAGAAATTGAGGCTTTGATTCCAGAATCTCTATCCTGTTCCATTGGTCTATATGCCTGTTCTTGTACCAATACCAGGCTGTTTTGATTACTATAGCATTATAGTAAAGTTTGAAGTCTGGAAGTGTGATACCTCCTGTTTTGTTTCTTTTGCTAAGGATTGTTTTGGCTATTCATGGTCGTTTATGTTTCCATATGAATTTCTGTATTGTCATTTCTAGGTCTGAGAAGAATGATGTTGGTATTTTAATGAGTATTGCATTGATATTGTAGATTGGCTTTGGTAGGTTGGAAATCTTAGCAATGTTGATTCTTCCCATCCATGAGCATGGAATATTTTTCCATTTGTTTTTATCTTCTTGGATTTCTTTGACCAGTGTTTGTAGCTCTCATCGTAAAGTTCTTTCACTTCTCTGGTTAGGACAATGCCAAGGTATTTTGGTGGCCTTTATGAATAGGATTGTGCTTTTAATTTGGGTCTCTCCCTGCTTGTTGTTGGTGTATAGGAATGCAACTGTCTTTTGCATATTTATTTTATACCCTGAGACTTTGCCAAAGTCCTTTATCAGTGCAAGCAGGTTTTTGACAGATTCTCTTGGATTTTTGATGTGTAATATCACATCATCAGCAAAGAAGGATAACTTGATTTCCTCTTTTTCTATTTGGATAACCCTGATTTCCTTCTTTTGTCTAATTGCCCTAGCTAGGACTACCAACGTAATGTTGAACAAGAGGGGTGAGAGTGGGCAGCCTTGTCTTGTTCCAGTTTTCAGGGGAATATTTCCAGTTTCTGTCTGTTTAGCAATATGTTAACTGTGGGTTTATCATAGATGGCACTTACTATTTTGAGGTATGCTCCTTCTATACCTAGGTGTTTGAGGGTTTTTATCAAGAAGAGATGCTGGATTTTATCAAAAGTTTTTTCTGCATCTAATGATATAATCATGTCTCACATTTATTTTAATCCATTCTTACTTATTTACACATCTATTAATTTAATTAATTATTTGCCCACTTTTTTTTAAGTACATCAAGTATAAAACTATACATACTGGGGCTTGGGGACATTTATTTCACTTAAAAATAGATCTTCAAAATCACTCTATATCAGTTCATGGTTTGTTCAGTTCCAGTTTATTTAACTAATTTCATACATGGGCAAGTAGAGTTTCCAATCTTTGCATTTTGCAACAACAAATAATGGCACAATTATTAAACTTATGAGTATATATTTTTGTAAAACTGCAGATAATACATATAATGTGGGTCAGTTTCTATAAGTAAGAATTTGAGAATAAAAGCTTTTAAAATAAAATTACAATGAATTAACATATATGATTTTTCTTGTCTATATATTAAAAGATGCTAATTGGCCTAAATTCATATAAAATATGCAATAGAAGATATTGCAATGTGTAAATTTGCACAGCTACTTTGAAAAGTTGACTGGTACTATCTACTAATAAAAAATATTCTTGAAACTGTGAAACCTAACAATCATACTTCTAAGTAATCCCTACAATATATGTGTATGTATGTGTCTCAAATAACATATTCCAGAATAATCAGTCACATTGAAACAGATTAAAAGCTGGAGAAAATTAATTGCTACTGAAAAGTAAAAATTATTCAATGGTGATATCTCTAGACAAGTCTAGAAAATAAAAGCATTTTTACTGCATGTACCAGCGTCCATAAATCTGTAAATAAATTATTAAATAAAAGATCCAGATATAAAATAATGAAGAATGATGATACTTATATAAATTATAAAAGTAAGCAACACTATTGAAAAGTTGTAGTGGTATAATGTAGTCAGCAAAGTGGTTTCCTTTGAAATGAAAGAATGAAAATGGTGATTAGGAAGAGGCAGTGGAGCTGCTTCTGGGATGTTGCTTGTATTCTATAACACCGTATGTACATGTTTATGCAAATATAATTACTTTGTAATTAGCCACTGGCATATGCATTCATTATCTGTATATACGTTGGATTTTGTAGTGAGCTCAATAAACTAATTTGTTAGAAAAAGAATTATACTTATAGTTTCAGCTCCAAATATAAAGAGCTTGGAAGACATCACTCCCAATCATACAAGAAAAAAATCAAATAAACCAAAAATAAACTGTGTTTTTTTTTTTTTTAACTTTTCAATAAACTGCAGTTGCAGGGCAAGTAATCACCCTCAAATTTGGTTTTCCAGATTTGGAACATTCATTAAGACAGACACTGCCAAGATCCAATTACCTGGAACAGAAGTTGCTAGAAGCAAAAGGGACAGTGACAGTTACATTGTAATTTTGATAATTTTCTGGGGACTGAACAAAAGACTAGATTGAAAGCAAGACTCTTCTGGTGGCCACAGTCTTAGAAAATCCCTGCTCTTTCAGGAGCATTGCCTCTAGATACTCTGCAATAATCTCAAGATAAAGATCGCAGGATGATTCCCTTTTGGCTCTGGCAGAAGAAAGGGAAGAATAGTCATTATTAAATTCCTTCAGAAACTTCTGTACAATGAAGACTCTTCAGTGGAAAAGTCTTAACTATAGTCCCCTTTATTCTTCAATTTTACCTAAAGGGGGAAAACAGGTGTACCACTAGAGAAAGACTTGTGAAGAGCTCACACAGGAGACAAAGGCCTACTAAAAGCCTGAAATTTAATCATAAATTTAATCATAAGTTTCCCTTCCCACACATCTTACTACCACACCAACAAGTGCAGAGTTGAACTTCATTATTTGCAGGTCTTGTAGTTGTGAATTTGTTTAAATGTATTTATAACCATGAATTCAACACTCCCGGAGATTTTGTGATCACAAACAGACATGCATAGAGTGGTGAAAAAATTTGAATCCCCTGACATACACATACCAGCTGAGGTGGGACAAGGTGACACTCTGTCCTCGTTTCGGCTCTCATATAGTAAACAAGTGTCCTTTTTGGAATCTATTTAGACCTACATTGTTGAAACTTTTGTCCATTTTTTGGTGTATGATTTCACTGTTTAAAAGGGCCCTCAAGAGAAGTGATGAAGTGAGGTGTTGGGTTTCCAAGTACAAGAAGCCTGTGATGTGTCTTGCAGATTAAAAATAAATAAATACTTGTTAGATTTCCTTCATTCAAACATGAGTTATGGTACTGTTGGTTGCGAGTTCAATGTTATGAATCACAATATGGTACATCCATAAAGAGAAAGAGGAAACCTGCCAATCTGTACATGAAGTTGCTCTGGAAAGTGCTAAAGTAACTTCTGTAGTGTGTGATAAAGCTATTGAAACTATGCAAAAGAGTCTACATGTGTGGATTCATAAGACAAAAATTGATAAAAAGAGCACAGTGGACAGCACTGTTTTCAGATCAAAAGCCAAAGAATTTCTAACCATGTTAACCTAGAATAAAGAAAATGCTAGCCTCTTCTCAGCTAATGCTGGCTGACTCAGGTTTCAAAAAGCAACATGGCACAATAATCTTAAGGCAGTTTCTGTAGAAAAGGAAGTTGCTTTTTTTGAGTTGGAGTCTCACTCTATCCCCAGGCTGTAGTGCAGTGACACACTCACAGCCACTGCAGCCTTGGCCTGCTGGGCTCAGGTGATCCTTCAATCATAGCCTTCCAAGTAACTGGAACCACAGGCGTGCACCACCACGTCCAGTCAATTTTTCTTAATTTATTGTAGAGATGAGGTCTCATCAAGTTGCCCAGGCTGGTCTCAAATCCCTGGGCTCAAGCAATCCTCTTACCTCAGCTTCTCAAAGTGCTGGAATTATGAGTGTGAGCCACCATGTGTGCCTGTATTTTTTTTTTAATTAATCTACCAGATGTTATATAGGAAAAGGGTTATGTGAAAGAACAGACTTTCAACATTGACGAGACTGGCCTGTTTTTTAAGGATGATGGCAAACGGACCTATATAATACAAATGGCTTTTCAATTGGTGAGAATGTGACCAACTGAATTGAATCCTGTATTTAATTTAGCAGCAATAGTTCAATATTTAGTAATTTAATTCAATGTTCATGATGACTTTATAGAATATAAACTACAGTGAATAATGAAATACTAAATTGTATAATAATAGCAGATTATACATGAAAGATCTGTAAGACATAGAATGTCTCTAGGTGCAAGCACTCGGGGTACCTGTAATCCAGTGTTATCTGCTAGAATAAAATATGCTGTGTGTGAATCAAGAGAAAACAACCCATTGAGTGTACAAATTAGGGAAAGGGGACTATTATGGCAAACATATTAGGAAAAACTAATGCTTCTGCTAGCTGGATAACTCTGTATCAAGGGATATAGTTTGGCAAGTGGAGTGTAAGCTAAATTGTAGCCTCCTCACTTCTCCCTGTGGTAGCTTTGTCCACAGGGAACTAACCACATCATCCAATCTATCACACAAAATTATCATTGCATACTCAAATAGATGTAATAACTTTCTATTTGTATTGTGGTATGTGATCATCTGAATAATACCCTCCCACACTCCCACAGAAAATGAATACAAAGTACAATGTAAATATAGTAAAATTTACAATTTTTTGTATATAGTACTATGAATTCTGAAAAAAAATTTTTTCTGAAAAAAAAATTCGTAGTACTATATACAAAATAGTGCCCTCCCGCATTCTAATCTCTGTAATCTGTGAATGTTGCCTTATATAACCAAAGGGGACTTTGCAAATGTGGTTAAAGTAAAGATCTTTATCCATTCCACTTTCGATGGGCAATAGAGTTGATTATTATGCTGTCAGAAAGAAGGACAAAATCATGGACTTTGGAGCAAATTGGATGGAGTTGGAGACAATCATACTTAGTGATCTATCACAGAAACAAAGAACTGAATACCACATCTTCACATGTTCTCACTCATAAGTGGGACCTGAAGAGCAATCACAATAACACAAGGGAGGGATCAGCAGTAGTGGGACACTGTCAGGGCTGGTGGGGGGGGGGGGGGGGTTAGGTAGCAGTGGCAATATAAATGGTACCTGGTCCAAAACCAGGAGAAGTGATGACTGGTTGGAAACTCAAACTTCACTTGCACATAGATTACTTATGTACCTAATCCTGACTTGTATTCCTCATCTCCATACTAAATCAAAATAAATAAAAATCTTAAGGTGTGGAGATCGTTCTGTATAATCCAGGTGATCTCTGCCTGCAATCAGGTATCCTTGTAAGAGGAAGGCAGATAGATTTGACATAATGGAGAAGACAAGGAACTATGACTATGGAGGCATAGATTGAAGTGAGATGACAACAAGCCAGAAACTGAAAGAAGCAAGAAATAAATTCTTTTCTGAAGCCTCTGTAGTAGTCCTGCACACGACTTGATTTTAACACAGTGATACTGAATTCAGACTTCTGGCCCCTCAAATGTGAGTGAATACATTTACTTTGTTCCAAATCACTAACTTTATGGTAATTTGTTGATGCACCCATAGAAAATGAATACAAAGTATAATGTAAATATAGTAAAATTTACAATTTTTTGTATATAGCACTATGAATTCTGAAAAAAATGCTTAGTCATTTAATCATCTAGACAATCAAGTAGAGATCACTTCTACTGCCCTCCAAAAAATTCTTTATACCACTTTTTAGGTACCCTATCACTCCACCTCTAGCTCTTGGCAACCACCAATTATGTTCTCTCATCTTTCTGTCTTGCTGTTCTAGCATATCATATAAATAGGATAATGCAGTATTGTAGCCTTTTGATGCTGTTCTCTTTGACTTACAAAAATGTGGTTGAGATTTATTTATATTTGTCTGTATATACATAGTTCTTTCTTTTTAATAACATGTTAGCATACGCTTATATAAAAATTTTGTGTATCAGTTTTTATGTCCATTCACCAGGTTAGAGACATTGAGTTGTTTTCAGTTTGGGGCAGTTATAAAAAAATAGCCATTATTAATATTCATATATGCTTATTTTGTGTGAATATCAGTTTTTATTTATTTAGGGTGAATACTTTGGAGTGATAACCCTGTCTTTTTGTAGGGTAGATTTCAATTTTGTAAGAAACTCTCCAATTGCTTTCTAAAGTGGTTTTCTTTTTTTAATTCCTCTCCCTATACCATCAAGATACGAGAGTTCAAAGTTACTCCCGTATTCCCTATCCTCACCAGTACTTGGTGTTGCTTTCTTTTTCTTTCTTTCTTTCTTTTTTTTTTTTTTTGCCATTCTAGTAGGTGTAGGGTAGTCTAAATAGTGCAGAGTGGCTTTAATTTACATTTGTCTAAAAACTAGACATTTTTTCTGTCTTTTTGATGATTGGTGGTGGTGGTCCATTTATTATCAAAAAATTTTTTAGACTTTATATATTCTGAATACGAGTTCTTTACCAGATATGTCTTGCAAATGTTCTTTCCACTTTTGAGTTTTACTGTTTTTTTCTTAATAGTGTCTTTCAGAAAGGTCGAAGTTTTTACTTTTGATAAAGACCAATTACTGGTATTTTTCTTTTTCAGTTATGCTTTAGGTGTCACACACCTATACATTGTGATAAATAACATTTAACCTACTTTTCAGCTGACTGTCAATGCTGGGAATACTATTACTTTATTCTCACTACTTTTTTGTTTAAGGTTGTCTTTTATCGTATGCTGTATATATAATTCATCTTAATGAAAAACAAATTCGAGGGACTGCCACTCCTGATTATAATGGAATAAGAGGGACTGTAATTACCCTTTTACCTAAAACAACTAGAAGACCAAGTTATATATATTATATCACATTGCATTATTATATTATGAGATTCAAGCATTGGATTTCACAAAGAATGCAAGAAAGTAATCACTGAGAACAGGAGACATATGAGGTAAAACCTGCCTTGACCCATTCTATTGCTTGGAGAGAATTAGAAGGCTGCATTAAGGAAAGAAGTGCCCAAACTAAACAGAGTGCCTCCAAAGAAATGTATATATAGAGACAGAGATCTCATAAGATGCACAGGGGGGCCCCCTAAGTTTTTACTGACTACTGATCTGAGCATGCTTTGTGTGAGCTTCAATAATCATTCTGCCTAATCTAGGCCAGAAAACACCAGAAAGGGAGTAGGCAGAGTGATCACCATAGCTCATACAGACAGGAATGTTTTATATTCCCCCAGTCAGAATACAAGACTGACTAATACACAGAAATTCAGTAGAACCAAAGGTGAAGTCTTCCCCAAACTCATGATCCAAAGAGATTCTGAGTAAAAAATGTATAATAGAACAGGTTCCAATTATATAGAAATAAATACAATAAAACTTAGTACCCATCTAAAAGGATAGAATGTAAAATTGCTTACATTTGATCAAAATGATGACCAAGAATATAGCAAAGTAACTGCATTCATAAAAAGGGATTAAAAAAAAAAAAAAACAAGAGAACAAGATGTGGGAATGACAAATGTGTTAAAATTAACACACAAAGACTTCCAAACAGTTATTATAAAATACTCCATATTTTCTAGAGAGCAGAGGAAATAATGAACGTTATGTGAAGAGAAACATACTATTGAGAAATTGAAATTGAAATCGAATTTTAGAGATGAAGCATATCGTCTCTGAAAAAGCAAATAGACAATAAGAATAAGGGCAGGGTAGACAATACAAAAAAATTAACTTAAAGACATAGCAATAACTGAAAAATAAAATGTAGAAAAAAGACTGAAAACAATTTAAAAAGTATTCTTGGCTAGTTGGAAAATATGAAGTGGTTTAATATATAAGTGAAAAGTAGAAAAGCAAGAGAAAAAATATATTTGAATAATAATAACTATTTCTTTTTAGAGTTTGAGGGAAAATATAAGACCTCATACTTAAAAACACTAAAATCACTTTCAAAAAGCACAAGATTAACATTAAAAAACTACCAAAGAATAACATAAATATATTGCTTAAAAAAAGAAAACTTTTATATCTGGTTACATATGCAAAATCTCAATGATCCCTAAGCAGAATAAATATGAATTGAATACAAATAGCATTATGATAATATTTCTGAAAAAAAATGATTTTAAAAGTTTCAAAAGCAGAGAAAAATGACACATTAGATACAGAAATTTTTAAAAAGAGCTATAGCTGACTTCTTTTAAGAGACTATGTTTATAATAAGACAATATGTGACTCTTCAAAGTCATGAACAATAAATAAATATTAAAACTAAAGTTTTATATTAGACAATCTTTTTTTAAGAATGAAAGCAATCTTTTAGTTTTTAATTATTTTGGTACATATATTCATATACATTTGAGGTGCATGTTGTGTTTTGATAAGGGCAAATAATGTGTTATAATTAAATCAGGATATTGTTATGTATCCCCCATGCATTTATAATTATTATTACTATTATTATTATTATTATCATTAGGAACCCCACTCTTTTAATTACTTTAAAATGTACAATAAATTATTACAAACTAGATTTATCCCATTAGGCTACTGAATACTATATCTTAGTCATTCTATCTAACTGTATTTTTGTACTCATTTACCATCCCCACTTTATCCCCTCCCCTCAACCTCTGGTAACCATCACTCTACTCTCTACTCTTTAGGATCAACCCTTTTAACTCCCACATATAAGTAAGGACAGTGATATACGTCTTTGTGTGCTTGACTTACTATACTTAACATAATGCCCTCCAGTTTCATGTTACTGAAAATTGCAGTATTGTATTTTTTATTGTTCAATAATATTTCATTTTCTTTATTTATCTGTTCATTGACGGACACTTTATTCCATATCTTGACTAATGTGAATAGTGCTGTGACAAACATAAGAGTACAGCTATCTCTTCAATATACTGATTTCCTTTCTTTGAATATATAGCCAGCAGTCAGATTGTTGGATTATATAATAGTTACAGTTTCTTTTTGAGGAACTGACACACTGTTCTCCAAAGTGACTGTGTTAATTTGCAATCCCACCAACAGCGTATGAGGGTTTTGATTTCTCTACATGCCTTCTAACATTCATTATTGCTTGTCTTTGGATAAAAGCTATTTAAACTAGGTTGAGGTGGTATCTCATTGTGGTTTTGTTCTGCATCTCTTGATGATTAGTGATGCTAAGCATTTTTTTTTTTTTTTGGTATACCCATTGGCTACTTGAATGTCTTATTTTGAGAAATGTATAGTCAGGTATTTTTGCCGACTTCTTTATCAGATTTTTTCTTATGAATTGTAGCAAAAATAATTCATCACCTGCAGAATGGCAATATAAGACATGCTAAAGGAAGTTTCTCAGGTAGAAACTCAGTTTTAGAAAGTGATATTTTGTGAGCTTGAAGAAAGTTAACGTTTACAAATTAGATAAAAACATAGTCTGCTAATGAAATGGTTAATTGGTTATCCCAAAGCAACTAACACTATCCTAAGAAGTAAAAATATTTCAAAATGTAATGGTTTGGGAATA
This sequence comes from Tarsius wallacei, assembly GCA_963574415.1. Lineage (NCBI taxonomy): Eukaryota > Metazoa > Chordata > Mammalia > Primates > Tarsiidae > Tarsius > Tarsius wallacei. The sequence continues at coordinate 9,973 of CAUYQG010094071.1, forward strand.
ATTGCCTTTTAAAATGCTTGTGAATTCTGTGGATAAGAAATTTGAACAGACTACACCAGAAATTGATTGTCTTTGCTCTACAGAATCTGGGACCCATAACTTGTAAGACTTGAAAACGAGTGTAATACAAAGACTAAGAGATAGTATTAACTACAGGTTCCTTCACAACTGTGTCTGACACCTGAGGTAGAATGACCTGACAGAAAATATTGCCAATCGACTTGGCAAATCTATGTGTTCTTCTTCGCAAAGAATGGTGGTCTTAGGATACTCAGGATATCTACATATTGACTATTCCAATGGCCAAAGAGAAACCTGCGTTGTGTTTCATTAGTTATTCTCAGACATCCTATACTATAATAGTCACATCAGTTAAAAGTCTACATAAATTCAATAGAAGAGTGTCAATGAGAAGAGCACCAAAGATTCTACTACCATTTCTTTTTTTAATGCCCACATTTAGTTATATTCTTTCATACTCCATCAGTTTCGATATTTTGTTTTCTTTTCTGCAACCACAAAGTTTGCTGTTTGTTGACTGTCTCTGAACATCTGCTTACCCTTGTCTTCAATCAGCTTCCTTTTCTTATTTGTTTGACACTTCCAACCACTAGCAATGGTCATTGTACAACATTTTATCTCAATATATGACATATTATGCACAATAAGGTAAATTACCCCTTTGTTAGTTTTTTAGAGAGTTCATGGCTGACCAAGGATGACTTTATCTGACACCACCTAATCCGTGAGTCAATGGCTAATCCCGAACAAGGCAAGACCAGGAAGGGGAATAGGATATGGAATGGAGTAAATGTAAGACTTCCTTTATGAGGGGGAGATCTGTGTGGTTTCTATAAACGGCTTTATGAATTCATATAACTATACACTATGGTAAATGTTTTACTAACTTTATCAAACTTTAGATTTATGAGAACCACTAAGAAATAAAAGTTTTGCTATAACAAAAGTTTTATAAGCACAAGTCAAAGGCCATTTAACTAAAACAATATTCAAAACAACAAAACATAAGTCAGAACAATCTATGTAACATTTTTGAATGTCAAGTATGTAACATATTTGGGTAGTCTATAGACAAGGCAATGTATTTGAGGTAATGTTAGCACAACTATTTTTTTCTCATCTCTGAAAGAAAAATGAAGGATCCAATACCATAGTTTTATATTACAATAAAGCCAATCTCCTTGACAAAGAGGATTATCATATTAAAGGAGATTTTAAGTGCCTTTTTTCAAAACTTTGAGTAAGAATAAATTATGAATATTATTCACCTTTACTATTGAAATGATATAATAAAAACCTTACTCTCCAAAAATTTAATTAAAATAAATTGAACATTTACCATATAACAGGTACTACAATAATTAATTCATTTTTACTTTTCACAGTAAAAATCACAAAAAACCTGGGAGTCAGCTATTACTATCTTCATTTTCCAGATAATATTACTGAGGCTTAAGGGTTTAAGTAACTTAACTGGGATCATATATCAATAAGGACAGAAGAAGAAATTAAATTTATCTTTTCCAAAGTGGAGAAATTTTTAAAAAGCACTAATGTTAGACATTCTACAAAACTGATAGATGAGAGGCTCAGCATCTGATTATAATTTTATTTGGATAAATAAAGGTGACCTTTCTAATATTCACATATTAAAATATCAAATAGATCGCATAAAAATAAAGATAGTGAGGTTCAAGAATTTTAATAAATTTTCTGACTACATACACCTTGTCAATTGTTAGACCACAACTCGAACCCAAATCTTAATTCTTTCATGCTGCAACACTCTCACTTGTTTTCTTCATCATAATATTTTATTTATTTGGAATTCCCATCACAACTCCTTTTACAATCACTACATAATTTATCATCTATGACTCACAGAAATCTCCCCTGCTCCACAGATCTTTCTATGTCCCTCCATATGCAAGTGACTTTCTAGAGCACCTAATCATGATACCAACCGATAGTGTAGTCACAGTACTTTGGCCTGCATTATTTTAATTAATGAACATAGTGACATTTCTTTTATAAGCTTGGTACTTTAAAGGATATATATCTAAATATCACTAGTTTTACTTCCAATAGCACTTATGAGTGTACCTTTTCTATGCAAACGTGTTAATGAAAACTAACATGGGAATAGAAAGTCATCTTAATCTGCTGATTTGAACTGGTAAAAACTGTCTCAAGTACAATATGTATTAGTTTTTGAAGAAAAAACATTATTCCAAGGGCAAAATATATTTGCTAAAGAATAATAAGCTTTAGTGGTATTAGATATTTTATTTAGAAAATGAACATATGCTTTGCTGTGCCATTTAGTTCTGTCTTTAAAATGTGTTTGACATATTTATTTCACTTATTGTAACAATGTTATTAATTACATTAAATTCAGAATAAACCAGGCTCGGTGGCTCAGCCTGTAATCCCACGCCTTGGGAGGCTGAGGTGAGTGGATTGCCTGAGTCCGCGGTTTCGAGACCCTCCTGGGCAACTTGGCAAGACCTCATCTCTACAATAAATCAAAAAATTAGCCGGGCGTGGTAGCGCGCACCTGTAGTTCCAGCTACTTGGAAGGCTGAGGCGAAAGGATCGCAGGAGCCCAGCAGGTCGAGGCTGCAGTGGCCAGAAGCGGCCACTGCACTCCAGTCTGGGTGACAGAGTGAGACTCCAACTCAAAAAAAAAAAGCAGGAGCTGTTAATTCGAGGTGCCTCTGACCTCTCCAGAGGCACTGCCTGGACCAGCCTCCCCTGTCGACCTGCTCTTCCAGCATTTCCTGACATCCTCAACTCCAGCCAGTTCACCTCCCCAGTGGCGCTTTGCCTGCTCCCAACATCGCATCGCCCCACCCCCTTCCTGCTCACTTCTGCCCAACCCCCTTCCATCCTTCCAGGTCCACGTGAAGCTTCACCTCCCCGGGGGTTCCCAACTCTTCGACTAACCCCACTGCTCTGTCACCTGTGTTGGTAACCACCTGGACCCCACATGTGGTCCATGATCATATTCGTGGTAGCACTTTGAACCACATGGCATTTTAATTCTCTCATTGTTACATAGAAATCATAGAACCAGAAGGATCTTAAAGACCACCTAGGCCAGCCTCGTTCATTGACGAAGAAGAAACAGAGAGAGGGAAAATTTTCATAACTGACCAGGCAGAGTCTGCTGGGTTTGGCAAAACTGGGTATACACTCAAATTACACCCCACCCTCCTGACCCAAGCCAGGTCGTGCAGTGAGATGTATATGAGATGGGCAGACAGTACCGTCTCATATATTGGTAGGACAAAGCCTAGCGCTACATCCCACTTGGTATGAATGTCTTTTTTTTTTTTTTTTTTTTAAGGTTCTTTGCATCTTAATAACCACAGGCAAAAGAAAAAAAGACAGAGAGGTCACCCAGATGTTCTCCAAGCAGGCTTGACTCCCAGCATCTCCCGATGAGGAATTTCAGGGATCCTTTTCCTCCAGAGGGAATAAGCCCCATTCCTGCTTCACCATGGTGGGGAGGCCAGCACCTTTTGCTGCCAATCCCATCATGCCTTGCATTCTCCTTCAGGAAGCACAGAGGGCTTTTTACTAGTCCCCTTCTGCTTTCCCAGGGGCTGAGGAGGCGCCTGGGCAGGAGGCTGGTGGGCTAAGTAAGCAACCACAGTGTCGCCAAACTGGCTCAAAGTCAGAGCCCAGCTTTAACAGAGAGTGGGAGAAAGTAAAACACAAACCGAGGGGTTGGGTAAGAGGGCATGGGGGTGGGGTTGGGGGTGGAGGGACAGGATGACCTGTCCCAAGGAAGGTCCCTGAACCCTAAGCAAACTCCCTGATTCTAAACCAGGCAGAATAGGGCAGTGAACTTTTTTCCTGTCCCCCTTTCTCTGGCTGTCCTGCTCACTGCAAGGAAAAAACAGAATGATGAGCCACGTTGGAGAGTGTCACCCAAGCAGCTCCGGAAAGACGCGGGCAGATGCCTGGCTGAGTGGCTGACTTTCTCTGTTTCTGGTAGAAATTTTATAAAATTCGGGAAGTTTGATCTGAGGCTGTTGGTGGGAGGGAGAGGAGGACTGCAGAGTGGGGAGATCACAAACCCCGGGGCTCTTGGACCTCTCGGAGGCCTGCTTTTCATTAGCGCCACCATGGCAACGGCTCATCTGCTGCAGATCTCATCAGGGCCCTGCAAAGCGTCCCCAGCACGTCACACTTCCCGCTTCATGGCCAATCAGCTGCAATCAGTCTTCCTCGAAGCTCCCTCCCCTCACCCCGTCACCTCCCAGCCTGTGGAGAAGATAATTTAAGAGGGGTGAAAGACAACAGTCACAACTCTCTGAGGCCGGATGGTGGGGCAGGGCTGCGACCCAGGATTATACAGAGCCAGCAGTCAGGGGTCCTGGGGAGACAAGTGGGCCTGTAGCAGCCCCCCAGCTCCTTCTTCCTCCTCTGTGCACGCCCAGCCAGGACTCTGCCGCCTCCCTGACCTGCCTGACCTGACCTTTGCCCTCCACACACCTTTATTTTGGACTGAGGCAAACATTTGCAGAGTTCTCAAGGAACAGCCTCATGGGTCAACCTGCTGATGGGTTCCAGATGCCCAGTGGGTTCCAGAAGGGTGGCGTCAGAGAAGATGGGGGCAGGCCAGGAAGCCACGGGAGACCCAAGTTTGCAAAGCAGTGGGCTGGCTGGACCTGAGAGGAGAGCCAGACTACACGATAGGCAGGCAGGTCGTGTGTCCCAGAGCAGGTGCCCTCGGCCTCACAGACACCCCTTTCCCTGCCTTCACCCTGTGGAACTCCAGTCACCTAGTTATAAGTCAGCTCCTTCCTGGGGCTAGCACCAGGGGATCCTGCTCCCCATGGCAGTCCTGAGTCCGGCACCATACCTGCACATGGCAGGCCCTCAGTGGCGTCGTGGAAGGAGCCCCTCTCCAGGCTGGGTGGAGAGGGGGTGCAGGGGGCATCCTCAGGGTGCTGTGGGGCCAGGCTGGTTTTCCTGGGTTCCTTCCTCGCCTGTCTTGCTCTGGACCAAACCTGAGCTCCAGCCCCTCCTTTCCATGGAATGCAGATTACCTGTCCTGCCTCCCTCCCCCATAGATTTGCACTCAGAACCCTCCAGCAGAACAAGAAAGCCAGAGGGGGAAGAGCCCTCCGTGGTACAAACAGAGCGGAACCAGGACCCCAGACAGCTGGGCTCACACAAAAGCAGCCCAGGCTTTCTGGCCTCTTGCCTCTGCTTTCCCCACTGGGATGGGCTCTGAAGCAGCAAACCCCTGATTCCTCTGCTGGTCTGAGCAGGAAATTCCCATCAGGTTGAGAGAGAGGCCATAGGAGAGTGGTTTTTTCACACTGATTCCCCATGACCAGTATCATATCAGGGTCCTTCCCTAGCCCCACGGGGCAACTGCCTCCGCCATCAGTTTCAGGCCTTCCTGAGATGGGTCCTAGTCAGCCTTGGTCACCCTAAGCAGAGGTTGGATTTTTAACACTCAGCCAAGTAGAAAGGAGGAGTCAGAGTGACAGTAACTAGGTGTGCAGCATGGCTGTGCGGGGTGGTTTCCAGTCCATTCTGGTGCTCTGGAGAGAGTTGTACTGGGGGGCAGAGCAATACCAGCCCGAATGGCAGATAGACATGGGTTAAAGAAGGCAGCATGGTGTAGATCGTCCTCAAAGATGCGTCAAGGGCATCACCCAGGAGCTTGCTACAGACACAGATCCCAGGCCCTGTTGGATCCAAGAACACGTCTGAACAAGATGGCCAGCAGTTGCAAGGGCTATTATAAGTGGAGGACGAGTGTGGTGTCTCATGCCTGTAATTCCAGCACTTTGGGAGGCTGAGGCGAGAGGATCGCCTGAGGCCAGGAGTTCAAGACCAGCCTGGGCAACATAGTGAGACCCTGTCTCTATAAAAATTAGGATTAGGCTGGCGCAGTGGTGCAAGTTTATAATCCCAGCACTTTGGAAGACCGGGGCGAGAGGTTTGCCTGAGCCCACGGGTTCGAGACCAACCTGGGCAACTTGGTGAGACCTTGTCTCTATAAAAAAACAAAAAATTAGCTGAGTGTGGTAGCGCACACCTGTAGTTCCAGCTACTTGGAAGGTTGAGGCAGAAGGATCACCTGAGCCCAGCAGGTCGAGGCTGCGGTGGCCGGGAGCATGCCACTGCCCTCTAGCCTGGGCATCAGAGTGAGACTCCAACTCAATAAATAAATAAATAGATAGATAAAAATTAGGATTAAAAAAGAGAAAGAGAGAGTGGCACACATTGGGGGAGGGGGGACTTTTGTCTCCAGTGTCATAGGTTCAGCTTTGTCACACAGTAACATGAGGCTTTAGGAAAGTCAGGCCCCTCTCTGAGCTCATTTCCGCTTTCCAGCAGAGGTGATGTTACCTATCACAAACGGCTGATGTGAGGCTGGGCTTACCACCAGCAGACTCAGAGAGGACTGCTCAGGGGTTATCAAAACTCTCTGTCTCCCCAAGTCAACTACCCAGGAGATGCAGCTATTTCACTTCTGTATTTGGTGGGGGGTGGGAGGGATTTACAGTTCTCTGACCATGAGCCCTGCAGCCAATAGTAGTAGCCTCTCATTTCCATCACCCCACATGTGAAATAAAAATCTGTTGCCCTCCGAGGGGCTGAGCTGCCCAGTGTAGGGTGGATAGCTGTGGGTGGCAGACCTGAATGCATTTGGACAGGCATGGTCAATTCTGGGGAGGAGAGGGGTCTAGGAAGAGGAGACAAATGTCTGATATCCATGATGGATGGATGGCTCTGGGATGCTTTCCCACAAGTGAGCAGTCTGGGGTCTGGCTCTCATTTCTTTCACCATCTATGTGCTTCCTTGAGAGACAGTCAGCTTCTGCTGTTGTCCTGGGGTTGGAACTTTAACCTGCCTCTCTTTGTTTTTTTTTGTTGTTGTTTTTTTTGTTTTTTGAGTTGGAGTCTCACTCTGTCACCCAGACTGGAGTGCAGTGGCCGCTCCTGGCCACCGCAGCCTCGACCTGCTGGGCTCCGGCGATCCTTCTGCCTCAGCCTTCCAAGTAGCTGGAACTACAGGCGCGCGCTACCACGCCCGGCTAATTTTTTTTTTTATTGTAGAGATGAGGTGTGGCCAAGTTGCCCAGGCGGGTCTCGAACCCGCAGGCTCAGGCAATCCACTCACCTCGGTCTCCCAAAGCGTGGGATTACAGGCTAAGCCACCGAGCCCGGCGCCTCTCTTTGCTTGGTGCTGGTGTGTTCCATAGCTACATTTCCCTCCCACTTGCCCAAGCGAATGTACTGGAACACTGGACGGACAAGCCGCGGAATCTGCGGGGACCTCCAGGTCTCCGTAAACGCCGGGCTGATTTTGCAAGGCTGCTTTCCCAATGGGGCTCAGCTGAAGCTGCTTTTCCAATTAGTTTTGAGAGGGGGAGAAGGAGGGACCGCTCCTGGGGGTTCCTTGGAATGTATTGGCTGGGTGACTTGGGGCGAGTCACTTAACCTCCCTAAGCCTCGGTTTCCTTCCGGATGATAATGCCGATAGAAGAACCTCCCTGAAGATGGCCACACATGTCTCTACTGACTCCAAGGAGGACAGAATTGCTGGAGGATTCGATGAGGAGATATTTATAAGGATTGTGGTACAGAGAGTGGCATATGACCGATAAACATTAGCTGCCATTTTTGTAGTTGTTGGAAGGGGTGAGCCTTGGACACTTGGCCTCTGCTGAAAGTTACAAACAGGAGAGGCCTCCAACTGCAAACAGCAAAGACAGCCTCCCGCCGCTCTGTGCAGGTCAGCCACTGGCCCTCCCCTCCCCCATCTTCACTTTTTCTTTCTTTGGCTGCAGGAGTTGAGATGTGTGGCTCTCCAGGCTACCCCATGAGTTCAAGCTTTACATAAATACAGACTCAGAACTGCTGTCACATCCCTCCCCCACCTCTGCGGCAGGCCCCTCCTTCCCCCTCCCCTGCTGGAAGCCAGGCTCCAGCCAGCCCTGAGAAGGAATCTCCCCCGCACGTATGCTGGTCCCAGGGGCCTGCACAGCCGGCGAGGTGGGAGCAGTCCTGATCCCGCACAGATGCTCCTCTTCCTGGGTTTGTGAGGAACCTGACCAGGCTCCGAGTCTCATGACTCCAACAGATGTTTCTGCTTAAGGAGCCCTGGCATCTTTATGGCCTGTTTTTTTCATTCTTGCCTCTTCCTCTGTCCCAGCAGCCCTGGCTTTTATTTTCTTTCTAATGGTTGCAGGGATAGAAATGCTTTTTTTTTTCTTTCACTTTTTCAGTTTTTTTGCTTTTTCCTTAGCTCTTCAAGTCACACACACACACACACACATTCACACGCACATTCCACATGCATTCGGAGCTGGGCCCGTGCTGTGTATTTCTTACTGATGCATTCATGTTCTTAATATATCATGGAGTCAGACCCAGCTGGTTTCATAGCCTCTCTCCCAGCTGGTTTCATAGCCTCTCTCCCCCTACACCTCACGTTCACCCCCTGCCTAGCCTTACATGGTCACCCCGGGCAGCAAATTGGGATTAGGGTGTCCCCCAGATGCTGATTCTGAAAGCCAGAGCCGGCCTGTTCCCCCAGGAGACATGAAGAGCTTTGTTGTCCACTATCTATACAGTTCTGTGCATCTAAGAGGTTCTGGATGATGGCTAGAGTAGAAGCTGGGACCACAATTGCCATGGGCCTCTTCCTGCCAGCCCATCTACACAGGCTCAGGTGGGGCCGAGTTGACAGCTGTTAAAAAATGGAACCAGTTTTCCATGGGCAGGTCACAGCTTCAAACCAGTCTGGTCACTCCTCAGTGTCACCAACATTTCCCCCCAGCTTGCCTGCGGGGTGTTCCCAGACACCTCCCCAGCATTGTTTGGGGTCATTGGTCCCATCAGTCTGGTTCCCAGAACAGAGAAAACCTGGAGCCGCCAGGTCTTCAGCTTCAGGTCTATCTCCGCCCCAGGTGCCTGGGACTGGGAGCTCTTTGCTGCTATGCAGCACTGAGGAGTGGACCTGGACACCCCAGGGCTCCCACAGGGGGCATAAAGAGATCACCTGAAGTCCTCAGTGAGGACCTGCTTTGCTGCCTTCCCTGGGGTTAGGCCCCTCACCTGGAAGGGACCCTCTGACCTCTAGTCCTCTGTGTTTCTGCAAGCATTTTCCTGAGAGGACAGTGATGCCAGCTCCTCCTGGGGCATTCATGCTAAGCGTCCCCCACTCCAGACCCTCACAATCACCCTGACCATGGGGGTGGGGTCTTTAGAATGTCCCATCTGCAATCCCCTCACCCTGGAGAGGCCTTTCCGGATGCTGAACCAAGCCCCATGAAGTCCTCACCAGGTGATTGCTCCCACCTGGGAAGGGCCAGGCAGCCTCCAGCCCCTCTCCATTTCCGTGTTGCCACGAGCCTCTCATCAGTGACCATGCTCGTCCCTCCTTCATATTTAAACAAATTAAATCTCTGGTTCTTCTGTGTCCGTTGTGTGGCATCTCCCCACTCCTGCTCCCAACCTCTCCCCTCCCATGGATTAAGGGAGGCTGCTTGGAGAAGGCAGCCACAGGACAGTGAGTTGGCTCCGGGTGGCACTGTGACCCATACAGGATAGTGGGAGATGGATGCTGGAAGGAGACCCAGAGGAAGGAGCAAGCAGAGTGACTGAGGCCGAGCCGAGTCCAGTCAGGACGCCGGCCATGCTGAGCAGCATGCCCTTGGGTCTTGAGGATGTCTCTGCTGTTTGCTTTACTGTCTCGTATTCACTAATGAAGAGGATGAGAGCTGCCTTGGCTTCTCCATGGGTAAAACAAGGCTTGCTGAATGCCTCTCTGTAACACAGATGCTTTCCAAAAACAACCATGAGCAACCAGAAACAACATGTGGAGATGCCATCAGAAATCCTTCTGCTGGTCAAAAGCAAATCAGCATAAGGAGGCCTCAGGGTCTGACGCTCTTTCCAGCCTTGTCAGCTGTGCCCTCTGTACATGGCGGGTAGGGTAAGGGACCAGCTTGCTTCATTGTGGGCCCCCCAGGGTTCCCCTCAAGAATCAGCTGCAGCAAGAATCTCTCACACTGTTGCTAAGGCATGGTGGGGTGTAGGACTGGGAAGAGCCATTGCTCTTGCAGGCCTCAGCACTTGGGATGTGGGAGCCACCCGGCTGCCCCACACATGTGACCATCACCGTCCCCTCCTCTCGCTCTGGGATCCTGCTGAAGGAAGGGAGTCCTGGGAACCTGCCTTACCACCTAGGCTGTGTGGGGTAGGGTACAGCCCCAGGAGGAAAGTGACTTCCAGATGGTCACAGGGAGGCTCACTCTCCCTGTCCTCCCAAGATCCCTGCCCTGAAAGATCTGCTCAAGCCCTTCCAGGTAGCTATGATGCTGTTCTGCCAGCCCTGCTGCTGGCCCAGTTCTGACCTGCAGCCCCAGTCCTCAGTATCAGGAGTGAGAGGGTGGATGTCATCCAGGACTTCCAGCACCAAACCCTCCCTGTGGCAGGGAGACTCTACTTTTGTGGGCTGATGGGGAATGGCTGAAATCCCAGATGACTTAATAGCACCATAAATGTGAGAAGGAGGGGCAGAGGTGTGCTCAGTGGTGTGTGTGTGTGTGTGTGTGTGTGTGTGTGTGTGTGTGTAGCAAAGAGAAGAATCTGTCACAGGAAGAGGACTGAGTGGCCTCAAGTACTTTAAGCAAATGTATCCCAGCTTTAAATAATAACAATCACAATACTAATAATTTTTGCTATCATATATTGAGATATTTTCCTGTGCCAGGCACAGTACTTTGTACATATTATTTCATTTAATTCTCAAAAATCCCTGTGAGGGACAAGCGTCACTATGCAATTTTTCAAATGGGAAAACAAGCATCCAACGGTTGGCCAATTACCAAAGATCATAGAAGTAGTCAGGCTGGGATTAGAATCCCAGAGCCCCAAGTCCTTCCGACCACGTATCATAGTATCAATAACAACCACACTGATAATACAACAACTCACTGCGCAGTCACCATGTGCCAGACACATTGATTCCCTTCGTCCATTCTGCAAAACTCTGGATTTGTCCTTATCATCTCACTGTATAGTGAGGAAACTGAGGCACAGCGCATCTGACATTGATTCCCTGCAGCACATGTGATCCGAGCAGTGCCTATGTGCAAGTCGGTGTGCCTGGGTTCTATGTGGGAAACAACTAAGTGCAATGTCATTCCTTTCGTCTGGGATCTATCCGCAAGGTCTATGGCCATGTCCATCAGAAGCTGCTCAGGGAGGGATTCCAGAACTTGAAGGAGGGACTAGGAGGAAGCATGTATCCCAGGGTATCAGAGAGGGGAACACGCCAGGTCTCCAGAGAAGGAACCCAGGGGGCAGGAGCAAGACAGAATCCTGCCATCAGACTGGGGCCGGAGGTCAGAACTGGGCCAGCAGCAGGGCTGGCAAAACCACAGCCATTTTATTCCCGCCTGCAGTGTGGCCTTTGGAGAGGACTCCAGAGCTAGGCCATATGGTTCCAAGCCTCACCCCAACACTCTCTAGCTGTGAGACTTCAGGTAGGTTAATGAACCTCTCTCGGTCTCAGTAGTCTCATCCGAAAAACAGGGACAATGGCAGTGTTCACCTCATGGAGTTGCTGTAGGAAGGGTGTGCGAGGGCATTCCCCACGCAGAGCTGCAAGATGTGGTCAGCAGGCTGGGGACACTTCACCCCCGGCCTCAGCATGACCTGCGTGCCCGGCCACGGAGCCTAAGGGGAAGGGGACATCCGGGTGGGCCACTCCAGGATCCCTCCCTGGGCACTGACTCCCTGCTTGGGACCCGGTCCAGGGTGTGCTCATGTTGTCTGAGTGTGTGTGGCCCCTTCAGGGAGGAAGACAGCCGTGTTCTGTTGCAGTGAGTCCCAGCTCCCTCGATAGTGAAGAAGGCCGAACTCCCTCCATAGTGCTGGGGCAGCTCCGAGAACACCCTTTCCAGTCCAAAGACCCCTCAGTGGCCTGGGAAAGAAAGGGCTCCCCAGGGCACTGTGTTTGTGTACATGGGGCTGTCAAGCTGGACGGGGTGTCTGGTGACACATTAGAGCTGCTGAGAGGAGAGATGGAACAAATGTTTGCCGGGGGGTGGGGGGATCTTGTGATCCCCAGGTCCCACCCCTGCTTGCTTTTGAGAGCTTGTTTTAGAACACTTCATATGCATTGGAAACTAGGATTCCCTCTCCCAGGAACCCCATTAAACTGTGAGTGAGGGGGTGGAGAGACAGAGAGAGAGAGAGAGGGAAAGAGAGAGAGAGAGCACATGCTCCAGTATTTCTTCCCTGCCCATATTTCTTTGCTCATTTCTAGCATCAGGTATATCCCCATGTCATGCCCTTGAACTCATTCTCTCTCCTGCAAGTCTTCCCCTACCATCCTGTTCAGGAAACCTCGGGTCTCTGGGAAAGGTTTTCTTTTTTTTTCTTTTCTTTCTTTCTTTCTTTTTCTTTTCCTTCCTTCCTTCCTTCCTTCTTCCTTCCTTCCCTCTTTCTTTCGTTTATTTATTATTTTTGAGTCAGGGTCTCACTCTGTCATCCAGGCTGGAATGCACAGATCATGGCTCACCACAGCCTCATTTGGGCTCAGGTGATCCTTCCATCTCAGCCTCCTGAGTAGCTGGGACTACAGGTGTGTACCAACACACCCAGTTGATTTTTTTATTTTTTCATAGAGATGAGGTTTCACTATGTTGCCCAGGCTGGTCTCCAACTCCTGGCCTCAAGTGATCCTCCTGCCTCGGCCTCCCAATGTGCTAGGATTACAGATATGAGCCACTGCACTCGGCCAATAAAGTCTTTCAAGTGATAATTTCTTCCTTAGCAATCTCACCCAACAGCCGCCGGAGATGTGTGTGGGGCTATGGGAACACGGTGGGAGGTGGTGAAGTGAGGGTGACCTGCTACACTGCCCCACCCAGACCCCCGCACCCCAACCTGGGCATGCGGTTCCTCTCTGGCTGGCTGCGGGGCTAGAGCACCAGGGACACAGAAATAGGAGGTTTACTAAGGCACACCCCATGCGGCAGCTTGAGTTTCCCGAGGCTGAGATGAACCAGGAGCTGGCAGCCTAGATTTTGCCCTGGTTTCTCCTCTGGGCACTTCTCAGTGCTGCTGAGCCCCTGACTGCCCTCTCTGCCCAGGTGAAGCCCAGTGTTTCAGGAAATTTCTTGGCATGCTGGGAGCCCTGGGCCTTCTCTTTGATTCCTCTCCTGAGTACTTACTCTAAGAGGCAGAACAGTGACAGTGACAATCTTCAAGTGGAAGACAATTAAAAAATGACTGACTGTGATGAACGCAGAAATAGAAAACCAAATACCGTGTGTTCTCACTTATAAGCGGAAGCCAAGCATTGGGTACACATGGGCCTAAGGATGGAGCAAACGGCACTGGGGACTCTTTTTAAAGGGGGGGAGGGAAGAAGCAGGAAAGGGTTGAAAAACCACCCGTGGGGGTACCATGTTCACTGGTGTCGGGGACATCTCAGTGTGGCAGAATGGACAGTAGGGAAGAAAGGGCCAACCCAGGACCGTATTCCTGGTAGAGTGAGATCCCCACTACCCCTGCCCTTGATACGACTTCTCAAGAAAAAAAGAACACAGACATAGGTTGACCATGGTGGAAAGAGCTCTACCCTCTCCTTGCCAGGTCGTGGGAAGGGGAGATGCTCACGTTTCAAATTACTAACCCAGAAATGTAATGGACTGTATTTCAGAGGCACAAAGCCAGCAGAGTGAATGGAGGACCCTCACTGCTGGAGTGAGGGGTTTGCTGGAGTGGGGAAGTCAGCTTGAAAAAACAGACCAAGATCCCCTTTGCCCCAGAGTCCCATGGTGGTCTCAATCTTGTTTTGTTGGTGGTGGTGTTTTTTTTTTGTTTTTCTTGGGTCAGGCCCACAGGCTAGAGTGCAGTGGCACCATCACAGTTTGTGGCAGCCTTGACCTCCCGGGCTCAGGTGATCCTTCCACCTCAGCTATCCAAGTAACCGGGACTACAGGCGTGCACCACCATGCCTGGCTAATTTTTTAATTTTTTTGTAGTAATGAGGTCTCACTATGCCGCCCAGGCTGGTCTCAAATTCCTGGGCTCCGGTGATCCTCCTGCCTCAGCCTCCCAAAGTGCTAGGATTATATAGGAATTATTATAGGAATGAGTCACTGCACCCGATCGTCAGCCTGATTTTAGGTCTAGATTTTAAGTGCAAGTAACTTCTCCAGAAGAGAGATCTACTTATATACAAAGCGGTGATATCAGTAGGAAATCCTTGGCCCTGACCGTTTTATTATCGATGATGATGAGCGAAGCTTCCTGTTGATATCATCGTCCTACTAGGCATGACACACCAATTCCAAGCTCATTCATTCATTCATGTGTCTGTTTAATAGCTATTGAACACCGTTCGTGAACCAAATACCAGGCTGAGGACTGAGGATATGGAAAAGCTTTAGCTGTCATTCCTGCTCCTAGAGCTCTCAGCCCGGAAGGAGGGTCACTCAGGGAAACTGAGGACTCACAATAGGCTGTGTTGCAGTCAGAGCCTAAATCAAGATCAGAAGAACGAGCCACAGGCGTGCAGAGTGCTGCTAGCTCTACCCACGGCTTCTGGGGCACTGCACAGTAAAGGAGGCTTGTAAGTCGGGGTGAAGGCGAATAGGAGTTTCCAGGTGACTGGCCTGGCTTTTTGCTGTAGATATGAGTGTGTTGCATGGTGCGCTTGAGCTCCAGGGAGCCAGGAACACAGTGGGGGACATTTGGAGTACACGGCATCATCCATTAAGACCCACAGCCGTGCTTCTGGCCCAAAGCAAGTCTTCACATTTGGTGCAGGTGGATAAGCATCAGGGACCACAGTCCTGAAGCCAGTGGCGTGTTCATCCAGGGACTGGCCCTTCTCAGGGAAATGGGGGCCCAGCTCTGCTTCAGCATTTGGGCAACATGCCTGGAGGGAGATTAGAGAGGCCTCGCACAATGGCCGGCCCTAGCTAGCCACAGGCTGGGTCCTTTGCTTATGCCCAACTCCCAGCCTGCTGTGTCTGTTCCCTCTCCCCAAGCATCTGATGAACATCTCCTCGTGGCTCAGATGCCATTTTCTCCAAGAAGACTCTCCCCAACACTTCCTGACTGGATGTCTGGCCCCTTCCTTGCTCCACCCCTGCGCTCCGCACACATCCATTTGACCTGTGTGAGAAGTTACCACATTCATGTGTTTACTTGTCCATCTCCCTGACATCAAGAAGCGGTCTTTCTCATCTCTGTCACCCCAGTGTCTAACCAAGTGACTGGTGAAACTCTTATTAAATGGATTCAGGCTGCTCTCGTACGCTTGGCTTGCCCTGCAGCCTTTAACAGAGCAGGAAGGTATTACCAGTGCAAAGTGCTTCCTGATAAAATCACAGTGTTTCACGTGTATATAAAGAAACTAAAGTGTGGCAAAGGTGGGCAAGTCCAGAATCTAGTATGTAGCAGATTAGAGGTGTAACAAGCCTTTCTCGGTCTGGGGTCCCACCAGGACTGTTTTGAGACCAAAATTCTGCAGAGTCACCTGGATGGACTTAGAATCTATAATACTGAGTGGCCTATCACGGAAACAAAGAACTGAGTACCACATGTTCTCACTTATAAGCAGACCTTGAACAATTATCGTAATACTGTAAGAAAAGGATTGGCAGTAGTGGGAATCTGCCGGGGGAAGCGGGGGGCACACCTCATCAACAAGGGTACATGCATAATGGACATTTGTATACCTATCCCTGAATTGTACCTCACATCTTTAAAATAAAAAGTTAAATTAAATTTTAAAAAATTCTGCAGAGTCCATGGGCCTACACAAAGCAGATGAAATTCTAAACGAGCCAGAGCCTGGCTGAACAGTTCCATGGTGCTGGGCTTCAGCATGTTCTAGAAGATTCTCCCGGGCTGTGCCTCCAGAAGGAGGGGGCGGGGAGGAGCCCCACAGGCCCCGTGCGGTGTCAGGTTCCCCCTCTTCTGTCAGGAGGCATGGAAGAGCCTTTAAGAAAATGGAGTATTCTTATTTGTTTGTTTTCACAGTGACTCAGTCTGTAGTAACTGGGTTAAAGTCCACTTTGAGAAAAGGAGAACAAAAGACCTCCTGTTAGTGCTGGAAGTTTGCCTCTTAAGATATCACTGAGGGAAACTGGGAAGAAAAAAAAAACCCCAGCAGGGCAGAGGAAGCTGCAGGCCTTCAGGAGCACAGCAGCACTTTGGAAAGGAAAACACGATGGCTTTCATCTCCAGCCCCTATCAGCGCAGGCCACTCCCTTGGCCGCAGCCTCAGGCCGCCACAGTGCTGACCAGTGGACACAAGCCAGTGCCCTGTTCCCACACTCTCTGCCCACGGGGGGCTGCCAGGAGTTGTGGGGTATGGGCAAATCTCCACAGTCAGCCAACCCCAGGCAGAGAAGGAGGAGGAGGAGGAGGAGGAGGAAGAGGAGGAGGACAAAGAGGAGAAGACTACCATACAAAAGTTAGCATGTGCCAGATGCTATTCTAACATTACATATCATCACTCCCTTCATAACCACCAAGGAGTCTAGCATGCAGCTTCCTTGGCTACAGCAGAAGTGGTACCAGGTAGACTCCACCCCCCTCCCCCCATTATAGAAACTCCGTGGTCAGCCGGGCTCGGTGGCTCAGCCTGTAATCCCGTGCTTTGGGAGGCTGAGATGAGTGGATTGCCTGAGCTCGCAGGTTTAAGATGCGCCTGGGCAACTTGACGAGACCTCATCTCTACAATAAATCAAAAAATTAGCCAGGCGTGGTAATGCGCGCCTGTAGTTCCAGCTACTTGGAAGGTTGAGGTGGAAGGATCGCCGGAGCCCAGCAGGTCGAGGCCGTGGTGGCCAGGAGTGGCCACTGCACTCCAGTCTGGGTGACAGAGTGAGATTCCAACTCAAAGAGCAAAACAAAACAAAAAAACAAAACAAAAAAACCCCAAAGAAACCCCGTGGTCTTCCTGCAAGCAGAAGAGCCATGGGGTTTGCAGGCTCCTAGATGGGTGAGACCAGATTCCAGGTAGTATCTTCCAGGTTGCAGATTCAGGCCATCTGACCTAAGACCTGAAGGCTTGGCCCTACCCTCTTCAAGTGAAAAACGAAAGTTGGAGAAAGACAAGAAAGTTGTCGTCCCACAACCTTCCTCAGGGTCAGCCCACCTATGTTCAACTTGTACCATGTCCTCTATCAATCAGCTTTGTGCAAATAGACTCTCACTAGGGCGCCCAGGTCATGAGGTGGGTGAGTCTCACCAGAGCTTCTCCCGTCACAATGTAGGTGATTCTCACCAGGGTGTCCATGTCACGAGGTGGGCCTATGCACCAGTGCCCATCCTGGCTCTGGCCTCTTCACCCTAATTGTGAGAAGCTGGAACTCCCTGTTCCAAGTCTGTGAGAGAGGGATGGAGATAGTGAGGAAAAGAAAAATTCCCCGAAAGTCTCAGGTCCTTCTTCTTTTCAGAACCACTTCCTATCACCTTCTTCCTCCCCAGGGTTCCCCCAAAGATCAGGTTGGGCCATTGACGGCCTCTCAACTTACATAATCCCCCCCGCAATCATTCCGTTTCCTGAACACGTCATATTTCTTCTGACTTCTGACCAGACACCAAGGATTCTTCTACAGGAACCCCCAAATGAAAGTATTATGGAGCTATTCTATGGTGTCCTCTAGATGCAGCAGACAGGTGTGGGAATCAACGAGATGATGGCCGGGACCACTGAGAGGCTGGGTCCTTGGTTTCCTGCACAGCAACTTGGTGCCTCAGAGGGAATTCCGTGCACTACCAAGCAGGGATCCAGCAAGCAATGAACGAAATGGGAGACTCCAGAGAGGACAGTTCAGTGTTCTCTGGGGTGCTCAACCTTTGGCTGGCCTTGGGGCGGGGATGGGGTCCCAGGCAGAATCACTGTGGATTTCAGGCCTAATTAAACTCTGGCATCAGGGCAGAGTGCCAGTGACCCCTTGAACTTCCCAGGTCCACCCAAGAGCTATGACACTCCAGACTGGGAGTGTGGGCTGCTGCACTAAGCCCCCAAGAGCCAGTCCTCATTAGTCAAGAGCTCTCAGGGCCCAGCAAGCTTCGCAGGTGCAGTCCTGGGACATACGGTATGCCTTGAGGTCCCTCTACCGTGGCACTCTCTGGGGCAGCTCCCAGGGCCCAGCAGACCTCAGCAGGTGCAGTCCTGGGAAGACAGTGTTTCAGGATGTGATTGGGTTTTGCACTACCCGAGGCATAAGGATTGAGTATTTCCATACTTCCCAGCACAGGAGGAGTTTGTGTGTGTGGTGCCTGTGCGACAGCGTGATTTCTTGAGCTTGGCCCCTGTGTTATTCCGTGGTCTCGACACTCTCTCGCAAGAACTAAGTAAGCAGAAGCTGCTGCTCAAGTTCCTGTGTGGGTCAAGACAGAGCAAAAGAAAGCCCCAGGCCCCTGCCCCACATCTGACCCCAGGCTGCCTCTAGAGTTCTTCCCAAAGAACCAGGCCCCGTAATTGGGCTCAGGGTCACATCTCTCCAGTAACTTGGGGGGTCCTGGCAGGACATGGGTGATTTAGGAATGGCCCAGCAGCAGGAAGAGAGCCAAGTGGGACATCTCCCACCGCAGACGCCCTTTGTGACTTTGGTTGGCTGCATCGTTCTCGTCTCTGCCACCATTTCCGTGCCCACACACGTCATGATGACACCTGCCACCAACCCTTCCCTAGAAGAGTCTGGGAGAGTGGATTAATTAATGTTTTCGAGTACTTGGAGTTCTTTGGAGAAAGGCCTTTATAAATACAAAGCATGATTAAAGGATATCAGTTTGCTGACTCTCAGAGGAAGTGCTTAATGGGATCAGGCCTGAATATCCTGACGATTGAGTTTCGTTCTTGATTCAAATATGCACAGGACTCTGAGCCTCTGCTCTACCACCCGTCTATGTGCTTATTAGCCTGTGTTTTCATTTCCATATTCTCATGGTACGGGCCACTGATGCTGCACCACTGCATGCAAACCCCACCACCCCTCCCGATGGCTTTTTCTCATGCCTCGTTTCCTTGTCCTTTCTGGAACATGACACTGGCTATTCTTCACCCTTGAGAGTCTTGTCTGTGTTTCCTCAACCCCAACAGGTCATGACAGATGATGACAGTGAAGTCTTCACTGACCCCAGACCCATTCCCCGATTCTCTTCACCGCAGCCAGGGGTCAATCTCCAGACCTTTCCTCCAGGCCTCCCCTCCATCACTGCACCCTCCGTGCGGGCTCTTATTGTCCCAACCTGCTTGGTCCTTTTAAAAACCCATTCCCTGGGCAGGAGTGGCAATGTGCATGTCCCTGAATTGCCCCAAAGACCTCTCTGTACCACATTTAACTTCTGACCATCTTGTTCCCAAACCCTTCCAGGGCTCTTGCCCCTTTCCTGTGGGCTGCCCAGCTCTGTTTACCATGTGACCTGCCTTCCTGCCTGGTTCTTAAAATTCGCATGTCCCCTCCATCCCAGCAAGCACCTGACCTGACTGAAAGTCTACCAGAAGATGTCCTCTTTAGGATACCACAACAGACTCATCTCTGGCCTACATCCCTTAGTGGACATAGACACACACTGACACATGCAAAGGTTCACACACACAGACACACAGTCACATATACACAGACACACACACTCACACAGACATGCACCAACACATGCAGATAGACAGACATACAAACTTATGCAGACATACACAGAAGCATGCACATCTAAACACACACAGACATACAGACTCTATGTACAGATACACACACACAGACACACAGACAAATGCTGTACAAAGATACACACAGACACAACAGACTCATATATATAGATACGCACGATTCATATACACAGTTACACATACAATAGACAGACTCTATACACAGATACACACAGACACATGACTCATATACACACAGACACACAGACTCTATACACAGACACATATACACACAGACATATTCATATACACAGATACACACACAGACACACAGACAGGCTCTATATACAAATACATACCCAGTCACACAGACAGACTTACATACACAGACACAAACACAGATGCAGAAAGATTCATATACATAGATATACACACAGAAAGGCACAGAGACATAAGCACACTCTCATGGACACATGAAAAGGCACACACATACACACACACAGAAGATGTTCATACAAACATAGACACACATAGAGGCACAAACACACATTTACACACCCCTTTTTACTGCCTTCCCAGATTCCTAACTGCCAAACTGATCTTCCTCACTCCCTCAGAATATCCAACTCTCCCTCCTCCTGCCTTTCCCATCTTTATTAGTCTGGGTTCTCCAGAGAAACAGAACCAATAGGGTATGTACGTGGATGGGTGGATGATTGGATGGATAGATGGATGGATGGATGGATGGATGGATGGATGGACGAATGGACGGACAAATGGATGAATGGATGGATGGGCCAACAAATGGACGGATGGATGGATGGGTGGACAGATGGATAGATAAATGGATGAATGGGTGGGCTGATGGATGGACAGATAGATGGACTATGGATGGATGGACAGATGGGTGAATGGATAGAAAGAAAGATAGACAGACAGATAGATAGATTCTGAGGAATTGACTCATGTGATGTGGAAGCTGGAGAGTCTGAGGGTCGCAGGCTGGAGATTCAGCAAGAGCTGGTGTCACAGCCCGAGTCCAAAGGCAGTCTGAGGGCAGAACTCTCTCTTTTTGGGGGGACCTCAATCTTCACTTAAGCCCTTCAACTGACTGGATGAGGCCCATCCATATTATGGAGGGCAATCTGCTTTACTCAAAGTCTGCTGATTTAAATGTTAATTTCTTCTAAAAAATACCTTTACAGCAATATCTAGACTAGTACCTGACCACCTATCTAGGTCCTGTGGTCCAGCCAAGTTGACCCAAACATCACCCATCATCCCATCCATCTGGTTGGCCAGTGCTCACGTAAATCTCTGAATGTCACTCTCCTCACAATGCTTCTCAGCTTCTCTCTGCACACCTGATGCACAGTGGGCACAGGCACACATTTGAATGAATGAGTAATGAGTGGCCTTTGGACAGCAATGCAGCAAGCCATGTTGAGGCCCAATGCCGGGCTAAGGACACAGACATCAAAAGCCACTCGTACATGCTCCTCGTCTCCTCCCTCCGATCTCCCAAGGCCAGGGCTCTCCCTCAATGCCTCTGATGCCTGCTGTTCCCCACAGCATGCCTGACACAGATGAGGCTCTCATCACTTGTAGATTCGTTCATTTTCTCCTTTTTATCGATCCCTGTGTCAAATCTACTAGAAATATTACTGGGCTTTAGGCTTTCACTTATGAGATTATGAATCGCAGTGCCAAACTCTGTTTCCACTTGGACTGTTAAGACACAGGCATGAAGAAACATTTTCATAATCAAGAAGGGTATGTGTATACATATATACACATATCTCAGAACAGTGACTGTGATGTCCGGGATGACATGGTGGGTGACTTCTATTTTTTAAAATATATATACTTTTCTGCTTCTCCCAAGTTGTTCTCCATGACCATGTGTTACTTTTATAACCATAGAGCCCAGTATCTGATGTTTTCTTCCATCTTTTCATTTTTGAATGTGAGGAGATCCGGGGTTTGCTCCCAGCCCTCTTGGGTTTGAAAATGAGGAGATCCGGGACTTCCTTGGAAAAATCTGAGAGATCACAAAAAGGAAAGCTAACTGCAAGCATCTTTTAACTGTGCTCAAGTGCTAGGCAGCATGGCCTTCTATTAAGGCATCTGGAGAGTTCATGATCTGCCGTCACCGTCAAATGCAGTGCAAAAGGACAAGGAGCCCCAGGCATGCTGTATATCTCCCTGGCCACTCCATCAGTCTGTCTGGCCCTGTGGATCCTGGGCCACCCATCAGTATACTGTGGGGCTGCTACTATTCCAGACAAACACCACCAAGCCACATACACCACGCAGCCAAGAACACCACGTACACTGCAAATACCACCCAGCCATGAACACCATCCAGCCACGAACACCATCTACCCACAAACACCACCTAGTCACGAACACCACTCAACCACGAATGCCACCCAGCCACGAACACCACCCAGCTGCAGCAGCAGTGATTGTTCCTTGACCTCTGCTTCAGCCCTTGACTATGTGGTCTTGGGAGGAAAGGTTTCCCTCTAGCCCTGATGAAATGGAACTCCAGAGAAATCTGGGGAGGCCTCTGCAGCCTTAAGCCCTGAACTTGGGTTTTCTTCCACTGCCAGGATCTCTGACTGCTAAGTGTCACATCACTCTCAAAATGTGAAGGGAACTCAAAGAGCCCAAGGCCCACAGACATCTCGTGGCCGGAGAGTTCATCTGGAAAGTTGCATCAGTGGTGTGACCAGGTGTGTGGGCCTGGCTGGGGCCCGAGGCACAACTGGCTGCAGAGCTAGGAGGCCAGGTCCATCCTGGTCCAAATTCCAAGAAATTCATCAGCATAGGCCAGGCTTGTGAAATCCCCTTCATTCTGGAAAGGATCCTACACAAATTGCTGGGGTTTCCAGTGTGATATTTGATAAGTGCAAATGGGCTGAAACTATTCTGGAGATTTTTCGGTTTTGCGCAATTAGCAGTGGCTGCTGAGGCCAGCTCACCTCCCACCAGTGGCTGAGCCATTCAGGAAGAGTGGCACTTATCCCTGACCACTTCAGCCCTCCTGTAGCATGAGTGTCACCAAATGTCCCTGCAGAGGAAAGCCAGGGTCAGCCCCACGTCTCCGTGGGCTCATGTTCCCTGCAGTCAATCTTGCCCCTGCCTCTCAAAAGCTGTGACCAGAGAAGATGCCCCGGTGGCAGCACCGTGGTCGCCAGCAGGGCTGTCCTCCTTTCCCCCTAAAGCCATCAAACGTCAGGGTCAGAAGACATCTCAGTGCTTCTCATTGTCAAACAGCAGGCCCATTGGCGCATGCTCCAGGGGGACAGGACAGGACCAGCTCTGGCCTTGAAGGCCTTTGTGTCTGAGAGCCCAGCACACAGTTGGGCTCCACAAGGAGGGAGGGAGGGAGGGAGTGAGTGAGCGAGTGAAGGAGTGAGAGAGTGAATGAACTGACTCCTGTGTTCTTGCTTTTTCTTCAGGAGTGACACTTTGGGTAGGTGACCGCTGACTCTGTCCCCTCAGTTTTTCAGGAAAATGAGCCCACCGGTATTTGTCCCCTTCCAGTCTCACGGAAGTGTTGGCATTGGGTCAGCGACACTGTAGCCCCTTGGATGCCCACCGTGTGGCTGGGGCGGGGGCTGTGGCACTGTCCTTCTCTCTCCAACATCCCAGGGAGAAGCGGCTACAGCAAGGGCTTGCTGACACCGGCCTCTGCATTCACTTCCTGGGGCTGCCATGAGAAACCACCACACACTTGGTCAGGGTTGATTTAAAATAACAAATGTATTTTTTCAGGATTCTGGGGGAGAGAAGTCTGAAATCAAGGTATGGGCAGGGCTGGTTCCTTCTGGGTGCTCTGAGGGAGAACCTGTCCTGGCCTTCTCCTGGCTCTGGAGGTTGCCAGCCATCCTTGTTGCCTTTGGCACGCCGCCTCCATCTTCATGTGGTGTCTCCCCAGCTGTCTCTGTCTCCTCTTCTAGGACAGCAGTCATACAGAGTGAAGGTCCCACCCTATTCTCTTATCTCAACTAATTACATCTACCATGATCCCATCTCCAAATAAGGTCACATTCTGAGGCTCTAGGAAGGACATGAATTTGGGGGACACTAGGCAACACAGTACCACCTTCCTGCACACCCCCCCCACAAAGTTCTGTCTTATTCTCCACCTCCCCCCACCTCACCACCCTGTCCTTCAGTTGGGGGCATGGACTTCTGGAATGGTTTCATGTGTCCACAGTCTAAGCAGCAGTTGGTGGGTAGAGGCAGAAGGCTGTCTGTGCCACGGTTCCCCATAATGGGCACAGACACCATGCGGATCCCTGGACTCTGAAGTCCGAGCTAGAAGTCAGTGTTCCCTGCCCAGGCTGTACCTTAGGGTCACTGGGAGTTTTTAAAACACACCGTGCTCTACCCCGACTCCCAGGAACCCCAGTACACTTGGCTGAGATGGGACCTTGCCAGGGGTACTTTCTGGGAGCTCATCAGGTGATTCCGACATGTAGCCTAGGCCCAGAACAACTGGCCATATGCCGGGGAAGAAGAATGCCCCCATCTCACATTCACCAGGAAGTTGAGTTTCTGCAGGGCATGGCCTAGTGGGCCTCAAACACCCACTGGAAAGAGCCAGGCCAGGGCCGTAGGGGCCCCTGGCAACACTTCCCAAGCTCTCCCACCAGGCTCCTGGGCAACCAGAGAGCACAAAAGCATATTTTGCGGGACCCGAAACAGACTGCAGCAAGCACAGAATACCCTCGAAATTTTCTGTTTTCCTTTTAAAATGGGAATTTTGTATCATTTATAATCTAGCCATCTTGTTTTAAAATTAAAAAAAAAGATTTTGGAGTGTATGTGTTTCCCCAAAAAGACATGCTGTGATTGCACCATGCTTTGTATCTTCCTTGACACACCTCTGGGTCCCTGGGGTTCTGGACTCAACAGCCCAGCCACAGAGCATTAGAGGGAGCTAGCAGCCAATCTGTTTAACCGTTGAAAAGAATCACATCTTTGAGGAAACTCAGGCCCACAGAGGTGAAGTGGTTCACCCAAGATCACACAGTATGTTGTTAACTGAGCGCAAGCGGTACTTCAGGACCTGCCTTTCCCGCCCCACTGGTTTGCTGAGTGACCTTGGACAGGGGTCTCTTACTTCTTTTTTTCTTTTTTGAGTTGGAGTCTCACTCTGTTGCCCAGACTGGAGTGCAGTGGCCGCTGCCGGCCACCGCAGCCTTGACCTGCTGGGCTCCGGCGATCCTTCCGCCTCAGCCTTCCAAGTATCTGGAACTACAGGCGCGCGCTACCATGCCCGGCTAATTTTTTTATTTTTGAATTATTGTAGAGATGAGGTCTCACCAAGTTGCCCAGGCAGGTCTCGAACCCGCGGGCTCAGGCAATCCACTCACCTCAGCCTCCCAAAGCGCGGGATTACAGGCTGAGCCACTGAGCCCAGCTAGGAGTCTCTTACTTCTCTGTGTCAGTGTTCCTGAGCATAAAACAGTGATGATGCCTGTTCCACCCGACTCCTAGCTTTGTGGAGGAGGCCCAGGTGATGGGGTTGTGGAATTACACTGAAACTACAGAGCATTGTTTGTAAAGAGGAGGCACCGGTGGTCTCCATTCCAGCTTTACACTTCTAGGTGAATCTCCACATCTGGATTCCAGCAACAGTGAATTCAGGGTCATGCTGAGCAGGCCACTGCCTGGGAGAAACACCATGGGGTACACCCACCCCCTGACCCTGCTGAGGGGTCTCAGGGCACCCCAGGTTCCAGTCCCTAAAGGCTGAGACCCAGAGCTTGTCTGCCTGTCAATTTACCCTGCTCATCCCCACACACTAAAGCATCTGCCCCTGAACACGCTTCCTGTCCAACCCTGAGCGCACATTCCCACCAGAGAAATCATGGAGAAATGGGTGACTGACAGTGGTGTCCCTGCCCTCTTCCTCCTCTCACGAGGCCACGGAGGGTCCCTCTCACAACTTTTTACCTCTTCTAAGAGGTCCCGGGTTAGCCTGCCCCTCACCCGCCCACCCAGC
This sequence comes from Tarsius wallacei, assembly GCA_963574415.1. Lineage (NCBI taxonomy): Eukaryota > Metazoa > Chordata > Mammalia > Primates > Tarsiidae > Tarsius > Tarsius wallacei. Next base: position 35,685 of record CAUYQG010094071.1, read on the forward strand.
CTCAAGGCCTCTCCGCCCTTTGCTGTTTACATGGGGAGATGAGCCCCCGTGGGCCTAAGTGCAGCGCTGGCCCCTTTGTTTGTTTTTAAGTCAAGTTACAACTTTGCTCCTGGATTTATGGCAAATTCCACTTATCTTGCTCTGCCTGGGCCCCGCCCCCCCCAAGAGTCCTTTAGAGCTTCCCTCCCCCACTGCAGACGCAGACGCATCACGAGGGATGTGGGGAAAGGAGGGGAGCGCACAGACAGCAGGGGGCACACCCTAAACAGATGGGGGGTGCTGGGGAGAGCGGCAACAACACGGGAGCAGGGGCTGTAGGTGGCAGGGGAGGACAGGGCAGAAGGAGGCCGGCAGCCCTAGCCCTGACCCTTCTCACAAAGGCCTCCAGAAGAGAGAAGAGCCAGGCTGAAAAGCAAAGAAATCCCAGATCTCAGCGGGGAAGGAAAGGAGGTTCTGGGTCGGAGGGAAGGAACCCCTGGTTGTTTCCAGGCCAGGGTGGTCTGAGGCCTAGAAAGGACACCCAGAGGAGCTGGCCTAACACTGCAAGCCTGAGGGCTAGGGGTGGGTGTGTGCATAGGGGGAGCACCCCAGTTGTGGCTAGGCACCCACACAGCCTCTGAGGGTTCCCCTCTTCCTCTTAGGCCTCCCTAACCCTCTCCAAACACCACATTACCAGAAACTGCTGATGAAGAGCAAACAACTCCAAACTGACGCTCACCAGGGAGGGAACAGGAACCAAGCAGAGCCCAACGGATTGAGAATAGAGGCCAGCCGCGCGGCTGGCATGTCCTTCCAAGACTGGAAGCGTCGGCAGCCTGTCCCTCCCACATCCTCCCTGGTTCCTGGGTTCATGTGAGAGATGCTCACGGCTTCACTGAGGCCTCACTGGGGCTTGGCGAGGGGGTCCTGGGCAGGGTGGGGAGATTGCTAGACTCTTGGTGCCTGGGGTGTGACCTCAGGATGGGGCCATGACCCTCCCTGGCCCAGGAGAGCAGCAGCAGGTGGTCAGGTGGCTGTGGGGCAGGACATCAGCTGCTGGAGGAACCCCCTTCACACCCTCCCCTCCTGTCACTGTCCCAGGGTATGAAATTCAGGCCTCGGTGTCAGCATAACACCTGGAGGAATAGGTTAATGGAACATGGACAGGGCAGGCCTATTGTCTTGGCACCATCGTGGCCTCCCAGCAGGTGCTGTGCTTGGGTAGGACTTTCCACAACATCACCAGCAAGGCCTGGGCTCTGCCCTTTCTGATGCTGTGGGCCCCAGCACTTCCTGGGTCCCTTATCAACTCTGCCAGTTGCCATCCCTTCTCCATGCTAGGGTTCTTCCTCCAGGCTCCCACCTCTGCCCCCACTCTGATCTACCTGTCACCACCTGCCCAGCTCCCTCAGATACCCCAACCACCCCCTTGGGACCTCGGCTGCCCATGTCCACTCCGACCTAGCAACCTCCCCTCCCTGTCCCTTTCCCTACTCTCACTTGGCTCTTGTGCCCCACTTCTCTCCTCAGGAGCTTTCTTGGCTCCCCAACCAGCCTGGTCTCATTCGTTCCACTGCATCCTCTATCCCCTGGGCCCATATGGCTGCCCTGAGGCCCACCTGGTCGCCCACTCCATTCCCTTTGCACCTGTCTGCCTGGGAGGGAAGTGCCTTCCCCTCAGGCCTGCCATTCAGCTGGCGGCCATACCGAGATTCTTGCCATCCTCAGAGCACCCAGGCCCCAACCTCCACCTCCTACTGTAGGGTCTCTCACCACCCCCCTGCTGAGCAGGTGCCCCGCCTTTCCATCCATCCCCCACTGAGCGGGTCCTGGCCTTTCCCCCAAACCCCCTGCTGAGTGGGTCCCAGCATTTCCACGGGGTCCTCTGAGAGCAGCAGGTGTCCCTGCCTCCTTTGCAAGGGGAACTTCTCCACTTGGGGGGGTCCAAGATGGCGGTGGCTGCTGTCTTTTCCTCATGGAGTCGTTGCCACCCATGGGGCCTCCAGGCCTTTCACACACAGCCACATCTGAGCAGTGTCTGGAAGCGTGGCCTCCTCCCCCGTCCTAGGAGGGCTGCCCTTGGAGGCTTTCCCAGATCACTGGCTTCTCTGCTCTCCGTCCCTCTGACATACTTCTCACAGGATCCTCTCACCTCCTTCTACATCCTCTCCCCGGGCCCAGTGGTTGGCTGTTGCTGGGGACATTCTCTGTGGCCTTCCTCACAGCAGTGCTCAGGCCAGTGCCACGGCCACCTCCCCATGGTGGCTCGGCCTCCCACCCAGCCCTTGGGCTCCTTCACTGGTCCTCTTGGTGATTTCCTGCCAGGCGCCCAGTCCGTCACGTCCCTCCACCGGCTCCTCCGCCCACCCAGGCTCCTCTCCCAGTCCTTGCTTTCCACCCGCCTCATCCACTTGCACATCTTCTACCATCACCTCCACAAGCCCCAGCCTCTGGCTGCTGAAGCCCCACACGTCTGCCTGCCCTCCTGGCCATCTCTGCGTGACACCCTGTAGAGTTTCTGCACAGAATGGGCTGATTATCTCCTCCCCATGCCCATCTCTATTCTGAAGGCTGCCTGCCTCTGTAGGCATCTCCCTCCCCCCACACGGCTGGGCTAAAGACCCTCCAAACCCTCTTCCTCCCCTTATCCTGCTGCCTGCACGGCTGATCTGCCTGAAGGATCTTCTCCTGCACTGTTTTCAGATCCCTCCCACCCCAGTGTTGCCACCTGAGCACAAGCCCATCCTGTTCCTCGCCAGATTGTGTCTCTCCACCTTTGGGCCCTCCCCTCCCCAACCCCGCCTCCCACAGTACGCCTGTCCTCAGGCACAGAGCCCATCCTAGTGCCCTATCTCCTTTCTGGAAACCCATACAGACTCTGCATGGTATGTCCCCTAGTCAGGGACAGGGTCTCACCTGCCCTTCTGGCCCAACCTCACTGCTGCCACTGTCACTCAGCAGAGGCTGACCCGCTATTCGCTACGTGCCTGTGCTCAAAGCAGAGCCATCTTCTGTCCACCTCCAGAGCTGCTCACTGCACCTACCCATTTTGCTGGGCCCTCTTTTCATTCGCTTGTTTCATCTGCTGGAGACACCTTGTCTCCTTTGTTCCCATATCTACCTGTCAGCACCTCTCCTGACCACACTCAAGGCCCGGCTCCTTCAAGAACCCCATAAGAAGCCCGGGTGCTGTGACTCATGCCTGTAACTCCAGCACTTTGGGAGGCTGAGGCAGGAGGATTGCTTGAGCCCAGGAGTTCGAGACCAGCTTGGGCAACATAGCGAGACCTCGTCTCTACAATAAATTAAAAAATGAGCCAAGTGTGGTGGTACCCACTTGTGGTCCCACTTAGTCAGGAGGCTGAGGTGGAAGGATCGCCTGAGCCCTGGAAGTCGAGGCTGTGGTGAGCCATGATAGTGCCACTGCACTCCAGCTTGGACAACACAGTGACACCCTGGCCCAAAAAATTAAAGAAAAGAAACCCATGAGATTCCAAAGGCAGAATCATTCCTCTTACTTGAAATACAATTTGCTTCCTATTCCAGCTGCATCTGGACCTCAGCATGTGTGTCTCATCTCCCTGGGTGTGTCGCCCTGCAGGCCACAGAGTGGTTCTCATTCAACCTTACATCCCACACATCTTTAAGGAAGGTTTGTTGCATTTGAGCCGGGTCTCAGTCTCTCATTTCACAGATGTTAATGCTGCGGCTAGTGCTGGCCCCAAGTCGAAGCACTAGTCAGCAGAAGACTTGCATCCTGCCCTGGTTTCCCGATAGCCGATGCCATACTTGGGAAAAGGAGAAATTCCGGACTCAGTGCCCAATGTTGCCGCGTGCCCTCTCCAGGTGTCCTCAACTGTCTTCCCTTCTGCTCTTCCTGCTACAAACCAGGCAGGCTCTAGTCAGAGCAGAGACCTGGGCTGAGCTTTCCACCACGTCCAGGTCTGCATGAAAACCCACAGTGAGTGTGGTCCTGTTTTCTAAGCCTCCAAGGAAATTTCATTCTTGTCCCTTTCAGCAAAGGATGCCATCGTCTTATACTGTCTC
>CAUYQG010094073.1:0-19225 GCA_963574415.1 Tarsius wallacei
GGAAGCGGGTCGCGGCCCCGGCCGGGGCTCCGGGCGCCGGAACCCCGGACGGGCGCAGCGCCGAGGCCCGGCGAGCGGCGGGGCGAAGGCGCGCCCGGGCGCGGGTGGGAGCGCGCGAGGGGGCGCGGGGGGCGCCCGAGAGCCGCAGGCGTGGGAGGGAGCGGGCTGCGGGCGGGCGTGGAGAGGGTGTGCGCAAGGTGGACCGGATGTGAGTGCGCGGCTGCCAGGGCCGCGCGAAGGTGTGTCTCGGAGGTGAGAGGCGAGGGCGGGCTGGGAGACAACAACTTTCGCGGCGACTTGGCCGAGGCTGGCGCCCTGGCGTCCTCGGGCGGTGCGCTCGCCGCGAGACCCGCTCCCCGCCACGCTCTCCGAGGCGCCCGGGCGGCGCGTGTGGTCGGAGGACCGCGGACCCGAGTCGGGACGCCTGGGGCCCGGGGTCGGCCGGGTCCTCACGACTGTGCACTCGGGGAAGTTGTTCCTGGTCTCGGGCCTCAGTTTCCAGACTCGAGAGGGAAGACGAAGGCCAGTGCGGAGTCACGTCCCCTCCGCCCAGACCCCGCGCGCCCGGAACCCCGCGGGGGGCGGCAGCCGGACGTTGGCAGCCGCTCTCTATTCTGAGAAGTGCCCAGGGCTTCCCGGGCCGCCGCTGCAAAAGCCAGGTGGCCGGCGGCGAACAATCGCGGAGGAGGGGCAGGGGCGTCGGCGGCCGAGGGGACGGACGCTCGCTGCTGGGCTGCGCGGCCGGGTTCAGCCCAGAACCAGGGTGGTGGAGGCGAGGGTGGTTGCAAGCGGAGGAGCGCAGGCTGTGTAGGAGTTCCCCAGCTTGGGGAAGGGCGCGGAGAGGAAAGAGGTCCTTCCAAGCGGAGGAAACAACGTGACCGACGGAAGAGGCAGGGTTGGGATGAGAGCAGTCCAGAGCCGAGGGACTCGGAAAGGAGCCAGACAGGCTGGAGCGGACGGCGAGTCCCGAGACCCGGCTGGAAGCCTGGTGGTTAGAGCCTGGTCCCGGCCAGGAAATCAGATTCTACAGGAAAGAGAAAAATGGCAGGATTCAGAGGTGAAGGGGCAGAAGATTCCAAGCTCTGGACTTCTGGGGGCCTTACGAGAGTTGATGGTTGGATCCGAGAAATGTTGGGTTTTGTGGGGATGGTGGGGAGCGGGGTCGGGGGGTGTTTCTGGGTACAGGAGTCAAACATGTAGGAATGGGACGGGTTCCGGTGTCCTGGCTGGGTGGTGAAGTAGCGTTGTCTTTCCCAAGCTTTCTGTTGACGGTGGGGGCTGGGGAGCGCGGCTCGCTGGATTTTCCGCAACTACTCTCAGGTGACTCTTGTCTGGGAATCTCTGTTGTAGGGGGAGGCCTGTCTGCTCAGGACGCAGACCTCCCTCCTCTCCGTCCCCAGCTGTTTGCCCCCAACTGTTCCAGCATCCCTGAGGCTGTTTTCTCATCTCTGTAAAGAAGATACCACAACCAAGTCTTGCAGGGCTGTTGTGAGCCTCCCTGAAGGATGGCTGTTGAGACACGGTGGTTGTTAGATGCTTGTTTCTTTTCTTTCCCCCAGGAACTCATGAGTTTAAAACATTCTTTTAGGGAAGGGGATTCTAAACAACTAGTCCGGAGGAGAAAATAATATATCCATTCTCACCTAGATATTTGCAGTTTCTTGAATTCTGGCTTTTATCTCAACTATGTATTCACATATTTCCTCTCCAGGAGTTGGGAGTGAACTTTGCCACTTATTCCCCCAACTAATAGATAAACTAGGCATGGATGCTTCTGTACCAAAATGTAGCAGAGAATCTTAAATGAAAATGAGTTGTGTGCACATAAACCTGGGCAGGCTGGGAGCAACTACCTTCAGATTGTTTAAACACATGCCCCGAATTGGTGTGGTCACCATCCTGTTATGGAACTGTATGTTTGCTTATTTTATTTACGGTCATTCAAGGTTCCCTGTTGTATAGAAGAAACAAGAGTGGCAGGGATAGATGACCTCATCCTTCTCCAAACGTTTAGTAAAACCTTTTTGTTTTATAGTATTTCGGACACATCAATTATTTGGTTCTACTGTAAAAGCCAAAAACATTTTAACGTGGGTGCTTTAATGACATAGTCCAAGGATGCTTGACAAGGTGGCTTCTGGTGAACTCTTCTTACCCTGTTTCACCAAGTCACTTTCAAACTTTTTTTTTTCTGGGCAATAACTGCTCTTTGCTGTAGTGTCTTCTGTCCTCCTGGTGTTTTGTGAACATTGCATGCCTCCATCACACCTCTGATTTGCAGCACCTGCAGTTCCCAAAGTTGTTTTTCACATGGTAGAGAAAGGATCCGAGACCTTTGAAGACAATAGAAGACAGCTTCCAAATGCAAAGCCAGGAATCCTCAGAGAGCTGAAATAGAAGTCATCTTGATTTGGAATTTTTTTTTTGTCTCATTTTGTCACCCAGGCTGGAGTGCAGAGGCATTATCATAGCTCACCACAGCCTCAACCTGAAATAGAGGGCATCTTGATTTGGGGAAAAAAATTTTTTTTGAGTCGAGGTCTCACTTTATCATCCAGGCTGGAGTGTAGTTGCACAATCACGGCTCACCACAGCCTCCTGGGCTCAGGTAATGCTCTCACCTCAGCCTCCTGAGTAGCTGGGACTACAGGTGTGCACCACCATGCCCAGCCAATGTTTTTATTTTTCTTATAGAGATCGGTCTTGCTGTGTGGCCCAGGTTGGTCTTGAACTCCTGGGCTCAAGCAGTCCTCCAACCTCAGCTTCCCAAACTGCTAGGATTACAGGTGTGCACCCGACCAGGAATTTCTTGTAGTAGGCATATCATTGTTTAAAGCATGTATTAACTAACCTTTCCTCAGGGGTTTCCCAGTGATTATTTTGGGCAGGATGGTGGTAAGGTGGCTGGGACAAGATTTCTTAATTCCACTTTGTGGTTAGGAAAAACTGAAGCCTGGGAAAGCAGGCTTTCTTCATGGTCACACAGGGAGCTTGAAACATACCTGGAGGACACATTTTAGCCTAACAAAGAGCCCATGAAGTTTTAAGTCTTCATTTTCATGACCAAAGTATTTCTGCCCATTGACAGAGCACCTTCTGACAGTGTCACTATGGTGGCCTTAACCTTTTGAATCTACAAAACCACAGTGAAATATTTTTTTGCTCACCTGAAAATGGCGGTCAGTATAACTAATGTTTCTAGATAATGTGAGGAGTTGGAAGAGAACGTGAAGCCTGTTTGCTGGAAGCTTGAGGCAAAACCAGCATTTGGAAGTAATTCTGCGAAGGTCATGTCAGCACCCGCCTTTGCATCAGGAATGATTTGGTGGTCGAGTACTGTCTCTTAAACACCATTTATTGAGTTGACAAGAGAATAGTCTGACCCTAGCTACTTCATCTCTCTGAGCTTCAGATTTCTCATATATAAAATAGCCCATCCCTTTCCTCTCTATAAACTCCAGCCCCCTTCCAAGTGCTGGACCATTGTAGAATTCTACCCCTTTGTACACATTGTTCCCTTTTCCTGGACTGCATTTCTTCCCCTGGTAAACTCCTATACCTCCTCCCTGACAACCCTGGTAGACACATAGCACTTCATTTGTACAGATCAAAAAGTATCTTGTCTAGTGGTGATAATTGCATAACTTTTTGAATATATTAAAAATCACCATAATTTCTTCTGTTCTCTTGTTCTCAACCTTATTTCTGAATCAACATGGAGCTTTCATTTCAGGTGTGGAGCAGATACTTTTTTATGCCTCTGTGCCTTGCATATGCTTTCCTTCTGCCTAGGATTTCCTCCCGTGTATCTTCTATCCTAGTAAATCCCTACCTATCCTTCAAAGCGCGGGATTACAGGCTGAGCCACTGAGCCCGGCTGTTTTTCTAAAATATGAAGCTAGGAGGCAGTAGAGTGATGCCTTTAAAACTGAGGGAAGCTCCTGCGCTTTGGGAGGCTGAGGTGAGTGGATTGCCTGAGCCAGCGGGTTCGAGACCCACCTGGGCAGCTTGGTGAGACCTCATCTCTACAATAAATAAAAAAATTAGCCGGGTGTGGTAGCGCGCGCCTGTAATTCCAGCTACTTGGAAGGTTGAGGCGGAAGGATCACCAGAGCCCAGCAGGTCGAGGCTGCGGTGGCCGGGAGCGGCCACTGCACTCCAGTCTGGGCAACAGAGTGAGACTCCAACTCAAAAAAAAAAAAAAAAAAAAAAAAACTGAGGGAAGCTATTTTTAATCTAGAATTCTAAATCGAGTGAGACCATCAATTAAGAGACATGCAAAAATTCAGACATACCCCCATTTTGGGGAAGCCACTGGAAAATAAGCACCTGCAAAACCATAGAAGAAGGTGACATGGAATTTGTGAAATAAGGAATCCAACATGGTAGACTATGAATTTTAAAAACCCAGAATGCTTGCAACGCAGCCATTCAATGAGCACCTAAGTCAGACTGGAATACGAGGATAGATGGCTCAGAATGAGGTCTTCAAGGAACAACAATAAAAGTGGAACTCATTTGTATGAGTGCCTAGTCATTCTTTCTGATAGGATGACAGACATGTTGGAGCATTTGGAAAAAAAATCACAGATATATGGAAAGCCAAGAAAATGGAAAAACAATAAAACCATTAACTGTAGGAAAAGTACATGGTCATTCAAAAAAGGAGCAATGGTCGAAGGCTCGACAGTGAAAATATTTGTACAGTCATAGTGTAAATACTGATGTATTATCCAGACTACATAAGATCTTACAAGTCAATTAGAAAAAGACAACCATTAGGAAAATGGGTAAAGAATATGAATGAGCTAATTCACAGAAGATGAAACTCAAACGCAACTCATGAGTAATTGGGGAAATTAAAACAACTTGCAATCAGCAACTCGACAAAATGTTAAGATTCTGATGATACAAGGTCTTGGTGAGGGTATGGTGCATCAGAAACAGTCATCCACTGCTGGCAAGAGTATACACTGGTACAGTTACTGAGGAGCAATTTGCCAGTATCTAATAAAGCTGAAGACAGAGGCCTTGAGGGCTACCTGGCAATCATTTTCCTGACCTCTTAGTCGACTGTTACCTCACTTCACACCTCTAATTGTCCTTCCTTCATCCTGGCTCTCAGCCAGTAACCTTGCTTTCTATTCCACTGAGAAGACCAGAAGCAGTCAGAAAAATACTTCAACATAGCTGCCCCCATAGACTCTGCTTTTTTCTTCTATTGCTATGGAAGACTATGCATGATCTGGAAGAGGGGAAAAAATGGATGGCTCCAGAGAAAATGAATAAACATGCCCACCCTTTGGCCTAACAATGTTTCTAAGGAAATTCTACGTATGTACAAAGAAGCATGCACATGTCCCTTCATTGTAGCACTGTGATAATGAAAAGTGGAAAAGAATCTAAATGCCCATCAACAAGAAAATGGATGTTAAACATTGTGCCAAAACCACACATTGAATATTCTATATCAAGTCAAAGGGTAGATACATGTTTATTCATTTTCTGTGGCATCATTCCTCTTCCCCTCACTTCTGGATGAAAGAAGCTACAGGTATCAACATGAAAAACCTAAACATGCTACATGTGAACTTATGTTGTAGAAGAATGTGTTTGTCATAATACCATTTATGCAAAGTTTGAAAACATGCAAAACAGTTCTGTTGTTGATATGGACACATTTGTATGACATAGTTATATGAAAACATGCGTGGGAACAACAAACTCCAAATCTGGGTGAATGATTGCCTCTAGGAAGGGAGAAAAGAGAATGAAGGGGCACACATAGAATTTCAATCATATCTGGCTTTTGTTTTTTTAAAGCTAGGTGGTAGGCCCATGGGTATTTATCTTTTTTTTAAATCTCTGTAGTAACAACATTTGTATTAATCTATGTGAGGAGTAAATTCTGAAGCCAGGTTTGCATTACCAAGAGAACTTTAAAAAGTACAGATTCCCAAAACCTACCATAAGAACTCCTGAATCAAAGTTTTCAGAGCAGAATCCTGAGAATCTACATTTTAAAAAAACTAAAAGGATGCAATAATAGTACAAGGAAGTCGCATATACTATTCACCCAGATTCTCAAATGTTAACATTCGTTTTCCCCTATTCCATGTTTCACTGAGCCATGTGAGAGTAAATGCAGACAAGATGCCCTTTTATGCTTAAGTACTTCAGATTGTGTCAACTTAAAAAAAAAAAAAAGTATGTATTCCCAGTACATTGATACTACAATCTGTAGAGTTTGTTCAGAAAAGAATCATTTATCACTGTGGTTATCTTGTTTCTTTACTCTCCTCTAATCTGAAGAATTCTTCAGTCATTCTTTGTTTTTTGTAACGTTGATTTTGTTAATGACTATGGGCTGTTTATTTGGTAGAATGCCCTTCAGCATGGGTTTGTCTAATGTTTCCTTATGATTCGATTTAATTTATATATTTTCTTGCAGAAATACCACAGAGGTGATAATGTGGTCAGGTGATATTGGCAGTGTCTGGAGAAACACACGATGTTGCTTTGTCCCATTGCTGGTATTATTAACTTTGCTCCCTTGGTTAAGCGAGTATCTATGTGTATCAGGTTTCTTTATTGTATAGTTAGTAAGAACTCTTGGGGAGATGATTTGAAACCATGTAGATACACTGTTACCCCTCAAAATTTCAACCACTATTTTTAGTATCTGTTATTGATTCTTGCCTGTATTAATTATTACTATGGTTGCCAAGTGGTGACTCTAGTTTTATTATTTCTTTTATATTTATTAGTTGGCTTTCTACTGTAAGGAAGAGCTTTCCCTTCTTCATCTATTGTATCAGTATAGACTAATGGGTTCTTATTTTATTCAAAGCATGTTATAAACATTTACTATCCATTAAGTATTTGGATGCTCAAGTTGTCCCAGATTTGGCCAGTAAGAGCCCTTCAAGCTGGCATGTGTGAACTTCTGGTATTTTTTCAGGTTTGTGCTTTCTCTGCCTCAGTCCTATAATCAACTACTTATCCAAGGGACCCTGGCACTTGTTAGTAGAGAACAATATTTAGATCTGCATGCTAGGTATGCTTGTTGCTACTGAAATATCACTGATTCTAGACCCTCTTAGTTGGAGGAGGTAGGTAATAGATTATGTATGTAACATATAAACACACACAAACACACACACACACACACACACACACACACACACACACACACATACACACATACACACATACACATACATACATCTATACCTGGGTATATTTATCTCCTTAGTGCTGTATTACAAATCACAAGTTCAGGCTGGGCATGGTGTCATCCCCGCACTTTAGGAGGCTGAGACAAGAGGATTGCTTGAGCCCAGAAGTTCGAGACCAGCCTGGGCAACATAGTGAGACCTCATCTCTAAAAAAAAAAAAAAAAATTAACTGGATGTGGTTACCTGTGCCTGTAGTCCTAGCTACTTGGGAAGCTGAGATGGAAGTATAACCTGAGACCAGGAGGTTGAGGTTGCAGTAAGCCATGATCTTTGCCACTTCACCCCAGCCTAAGCAACAGAGTGAGACTCCAACTCAAAAAAAAAAAAAAAAAAAAAAAAATCACTAGTTCGTACTGATACTTCTAATTTCAGTGAAACACTACAAGATTCATTCTCCTTCCCTCTTTCATCAGCGAGAAATCCGGCTCCTATTATCTGCAATGCATTTACTTATCTGTTCAGTCCTAGAATACACAGAATTACCCATGCTTCTTCATAAAAGAAGCCTATTAACTAGGCTTCTACCTATTATATATTATTTGCTGAGAGTTCTTTTGTCCGTTGTCTAAGAGTGTGTAGTCCAAACGCAATGTTCAAAAGTTACCGAGTTTTATTTCCTCCTGAGTTGCTTATCATACATTTGAAGTTTGACCATTCACTTGTTTCAGTTTTCTCCACTTCGGTTCCCCCTCCCATCTTTGATTTTGTTTTTCTTTTTTTGTTGTTGTCGAGTATGTAAAATATTAACATGGTTGCAAAACACAGAAGATATAATCAGAGGAATTTCGTCCCCTCCCCATTTCCTCGATTCTGTCCAACTCATTTTCACCCAACCCCTGAAGGTAACCAGTGTTATTAATTTCTGGGTTATCTTTCCTGTGTTCTTTTTGCACAACTAAATATATATATATATGCATATTTTCTTATTCACCTCCTTTCCTATGAAAAGGTAGCATATTACCAATACTTTTTTAACACTTTGCTTTCTTCATTTTAAAAATAAATTATTATTTTTTTATGTTTAGAGAAAGGATCTCACTTTGTCACCCAAGCTGAAGTACAGTGGCACCATCCTGGCTCACTACAACCTCAAAATCCTGGGTGTAAGCAGTCTTCCTACCTCAGCCTCCCAAGTAGCTAGGACTATGGGTACACGCTACCATGCCCAGCTAATTTTATTTATTTATTTGTTTGTTTATTTATTTATTTATTTATGTAGAGACAGGGTCTCACTGTACTGCCCAGATTGGTCTCAAACTCCTGACCTCAAGGGATCCTCCTGCCTTGGCCTCCCAAAATGCTGAGATTACAGACATGAGTTACTATGCCTAGTCCGTTTCCTTTATTTGACAATAGATTCAGTATTTGTAGGCATTTTTTTCATTTTTTTTAACAGCTGCGTAGTACTCCTGTCATATATATGGGCATGTTATTCCAATATATTGCAATTTTACAAACAATGATACTATGAATAACCTTGTATGTATATATTTTTGTATTATTGGAAGTTTATCTTCAGGGTAAAATTCTTAGGCATGGAATTGCTAGGTCAAAAAATAGTACACACACACACCACTGTGTGTGTGTGTGTGTGTTTTTTAAATTCTCTTTCGTAGAGCTTATACCAGTTTGCATTTCACCAGCACTATATAAGACTGCCTGTTTCCCCACAGCCTGCCAACAGCATGTGATTATGCTTCTTAATTTTTGCCAATCTGATAAGTGAGAAATGGTATCACAGTGTAGTTTTAATTTGTAATTCTCTTATGATGAGTAAAAAGGAACTCTTTCCCCCATGTGTTTAAAGATCTTTCTTTCTTTGGTACATTTTCTGTTCATGTCTTTAGCCTATTCTTGTATTGATTTTTTAAAATCTGTCTCCTCAACTTTTAGGAATTATTTAAATATTAGGGATATAAGCCCTTTATCTCTGATACACATTGCAGATATTTTCTCCTAGGGTTTAATTCTTTTGACTTTGTGTATGGCATTTTTTGTCTATGCAAAAGGTTTTACTTTTATGTAGTCAAGTTTATCAATCTTTTATTTTGTTTTAATTTTGAGTTATAGTTAGGAAACTTTCCCCTCCCTAGGTTAAAGAAGAATTTACTTATTTTAAAAGTTGTGTATGTATATTTTTAATATTTAGATTCCATTCAGAATTTGTTCTTGTAGGTGATATGAGGTACGGATCTCATTTTACCTTTTTTTTCTAAGTACCTAACTAGTTGTTTCTATACCATTTATTTTTTAAAATCCCCTGGCCCAGGTGTTTTGAGACACTACATCTGTAACAGACTAAAGTTTCATGTGTACTTGATTCTATTCTAGAATTTCTTTTCCACTGGCCTTTGTCTATCTATTCATATGACTATACTCCACTATTTAAGTATAAAGGCTTTATAGTATGTTTTAATGTCTGGTAGGCCTAGTCCCTCTTGTAGCTTTTTTCTTCTCTTAGTATTTTCCTGGCTATTCTTGCATGTTTGCTTTTCTATATGAAGGTCAGTATCAGCTTCTCAAGTTCCATAGTTATGGTTCATCTGGGCATGGAGACACGCACCTGTAGTCTCAGCTACTCAGAAAGCTGAGATGGGAGTATCGCTGGAGGCAAGGAGTTTGAGACCACAGTGGCTAGCTATAATTGCACCTGGGAATAACCACTGTACTCCAGCCTGGGCAGCATAGCAAGACCCCTATTATTAAAAAAAAAGTTGGTATTTTATTAGGATTGCATTACATTATAAATTAACTTAGGGATAACAGATGTCTTCATAATTTTGAATTATCCTATCTAAGAACAAAGTCTGTCTTTCCATTCACCAATCTCATTTAACCAAAAAATGGGTTCCATAATGGAAAGACAGAGGTGTGGGAGAGCTAAGTGTCATTGACTTGATGGGAAGTCAACAGGTAATGGCTAATAATTGATAAATCAAAGAATGGTATAAACACAGTAGTTAGAAATACATAGATAGGCCAGGCTCGATGGCTCAGCCTGTAGTCTCAGCGCTTTGGGAGGCCGAGGTGAGTGGATTGCCTGAGCCCACGGGTTTGAGACCAGCCCAGGCACTTGGCAAGACCTCATCTCTACAATAAATCAAAAATTAGCTGGGTGTGGTAGCATGCGCCTGTAGTTCCAGCTACTTGGAAGGCTGAGGTGGAAGGATTGCCGGAGCCCAGCAGGTCGAGGCTGCGGTGGCTGGGAGCGGCCACTGCACTCCAGTCTGGACGACAGAGTGAGACTCCAACTCAAAAAAAAAAAAAAAAATACATAGATAAATACCAAAGGGGAAAGAGCTACAAAAGTGAGAAGGCAGACTTCAAAAAAATAAATAAGAAAGAATTTTAGTACATGTATTAGTCATGATCCTGGTAGAAAACAGATGGCACATTTACTCAGGGTGATTAAAAATCTAATAGAAGCATAGTCAACCTTTTGTATCCTCGGATTAACCATCTGTGGATCAAAAATATTCAGAAAACAATAAAAAAATACAAATAAAAAAATGCAGTATAACAATTATTTACATAGCATTTACATTGTATCAGGTATTATAAGTAATCTAGAGACTATTTAAAGCACTCAAGAGGATGTGTGTAGGTAATATGCAAATACCATGCCATATTATATAAGGGACTTGAGTATCCATGGATTTTATTATTCTTATGGGTCCTGGAGCCAACCCCCAGGAATACCAAAGGACAACTGTACTGTTTACAGGTGTGGGTGGGGTTAAGTGATAGAAACAAGGCTACTAGCAGCAGCAGGGAGCTTTTATCATTGCTTGGCTTAAAGGGTAACAGGAAGTACAACTTAATGGAATCAAGAAAGGTATAAGAGAGAAATGCCTGATAAAAACGTTGAACTTGAGTAGAATGTCAGTGCACTGCTCACTGCAACATGGCAGGTTGGAAACTGTGGGAATAAATATTGTCTTAATCTAGGGGTGGCTCACACCTGTAATGTCAGCACTTTGGGAGGCCAAGGTGGGAAGATTGTTCAAGTCCAGCGTAGGCAACATAGCAAGACTTCACCTCTACAAAAAAAAAAAAAAAAAATTAGCTGGGCATGGTGGTATATGCCTGTAATCCAAGCAACTTGGGAAGCTGAGACAGGAAGATCGCCTGAGCCCAGTAGGTCAAGACTGTGGTGAACCATGATTGTGCCACTTCACTTCAGCCTAGATAACAGAATGAGACCCCGACTCAAACATTATCTCACTGTCCTTCTACTCTTGCCAGTGACCCCTCATGGCTAAACCGAAGCAGAAGGCCAAGAGCAAGGAATCTCATTGGAGACATTTGTAACGAGCAGCCTCCAGAAACATGAGGGCAGAGAAGGATGGAGAGTGGATTTGGAGGGGCACGTGGAAGATATCCAAGCAGTACTTCATACAATTAAGTATGTAAATGTACAGTGTAATTTTTTTAAAGAAAGTAAAAAGCAACTTTTGTCAATGAATCCATGGTCTAAAAGCACTCAAGTCAAGTCGTTACAATAAAGGTTGAAAAGTGGTAAATGTCTGAGGAGAGATCGGAGGTATTCCTAGTGAGGGAATCCCAGCAGGTTCTCTGGAAGTGGAGGCCTCTGAGCTGGGCATCTAACTTATACCATCATATAGAGGCTGGGTGATGGAAACTGGTTCATTCTTCTGTGATAAAACATCCCTAGGGGAGTCAGAGAGGTTACTCAAACCACATGGATTTCATTGTTCTGCTTCCTGTGGGTATTTGCCTTTTCATATCTTTAAGGTTTTTTGTTATAATTTTTCCAATTTCTATTTTACACTGATGTCCTCAAGGTGAAATGACTGAGTTTGTACTATGCCCCTGGCATAGTGCTAAGGGCTTTAGAGACATACGCTCATGCATTCTTCACTACCTATGAGGTTGATCTTATTTTTATTTTTTATTTTTTTGAGTTGGAGTCTTACTCTGTCACCCATGCTGGAGTACAGTGGCACACTCACTCACAGCCACCCCAGCATCAACCAGCTAGGCTCCGGTGATCCTTCTGCCTCAGCCTTCCAAGTAGTGGGAACTACAGGCACGCACTACCATGCCTGGCTAATTTTTGTTTTATTGTAGAGACAAGGTCTCACCTTGTTGCCCAGGCTGGGTCTCAAACCCACAGGCTCAGACAATCCATTCGCCTCAGCCTCCGAAAGTGCTAGGATTACAGGATGAGCCACCAAACCTGGCCGAGGTTGATCTTATCCCCACTTTACAGATGAGAAAACTGCAGTTTGGAAGTAAGTAACTTACTCAGGGACAAATAAGTAGGTCAAAACCACAACCTAGGTCTGACTCCGCAGCTCATCTCTTGACCACCACTCTGCATTGCCCCTCAGTGTTGGAGTTTCTGATACAATTCCCAGATTGTCTTCTCAAGGGAAAAATGAGTCCGTTTCTTCTTTTTCCATTTTTCTCTCTTTGTCTCTCAGGAGATGGCTTAGTAAACACATTGATACCTTGGTCGTGCCTTATGTAGTTAGATCCGATGGTCTTCAAATACCAGCTCCTATCAAGAAAGAGTCAATAGTTTAGAACCTCTGATGAGCATAAGAATCACCTGGGCCACTTGTTAAAAATCCGAATTCCAGGGCCCCACCCCTGGAGATCAGTTGTCTAAGGACCCAGAAATCTGTGTGATTCTGGCAAGAGATCCACAGACCATACTGGGAAGTCATAGTGGAACCAAGTATACCGAGACTCGCTCATCGTGAGCCTTAAAGGAGTGGGGACAGAGAGGGAACTTGAGCTTGGGTTTGATTTTGGCTCAAGGAGCATATGGTAGTACCCTCATGGATGTTGTGGGCTTAAATTATGAAGAATTTTATAGCATCTCAAACCAGACACTTCCTTGTGGTGGGCCTTAGAGCATTCTCGAGGCAACGTATTATAAGGTCTTGATGGCAGAAACACCTGGAGCCTCCTACTTTATAATTAAATATCTATTATCAGTACCATGGCCTCTCAAATGTAATATGTGAGTAAACACCCACAGAACATGGAAGCTTAGTCTTTAGTTCATGATTTCCCATTTATACTGTACTTGGCTTCCCGGACATTCTACCCCTTCTCTGTGTTCCTTGTCTCCTCCCATTGTACATATCTCCTCTGAGACAGGCGGTGCTCTACTGAAGTCAATGAACCTAGAATTGAATTATCTAACTTTCAGTTACTAGCTGTGTGACCTTAGTAAAGTTACTTAGCCTCCCTGAGCCTCAATTCCCTTTTGTAAAAGAATTATACCTACCTCATGGAATTGCTGTAGTAGTCAGAGGTGCTGTGTGTCAAGTTCCTGGCAGCAGCCTATCACTGCCTGCTGCGGACTGTTGGGCTTTCCCTTGTCCTGCTGAGGTTCCTGGCTTGGAGCACTTAGCATTGGGACAGTGGGAGTTGCTCTCTTGGCAATTACTTGGAAAAGTTTCTAGCCAAAGTTGGAAAGGACTTTAGCTGTCATTTAGTCCATCTGGCCCAGTGGATGCAGGAGATCCTGGCACAGGCCTCCTGACAGATGGTCACCCAACTCTGCCCATACCAATGGAGAGCTCACCATCTCCTGAAGCTGCCTGTTACTGGAAGATTGGCTGATTGGAAGAAAGCGTTATCCTGGAATGGTGCTGAAATCAGTTTTCCCGCTAATTATAGACTCGAAACCATTTAGCGCTGAAAGAAATCTTCAAGATCTTCAAACCCACCACCTGATTTTGTGAATGAAGAAGCTGAGACTCAGGGAGGTGAGGTGAGAAGCCGTAAGCAGAGCCATCTCCTTAGTGTTGCCAGCCAGCATGGCCTCCCAGTTCTTACAGTGCCCCCCCTTCCCTCAAACGTCCTCCTATGAACCAGGGCCCACAAGATGCAATATCTTAAGTACCAGATGTGTACTGAAGGTCAATACCACATCTGATTATCTGATCGCCTGTCTTTGCATACGCAAATCTGTGATGCCCAGAACTAAGCACGATGCTTGTTGTGATCTGGCCCAAGCAGAGTGAAATAGGACTATTTGTGAGATCTGGGGCATTAGACCCAGAAAGAGCAAAACATGACAGGATGAGACCCTGACTCAAAAACAAACAAACAAACAAATAAACATTATCTGACCATTAGACCCAGAAAGGACAAAAGCATCAGGTCATTTATAGAAATGTAGATGGTTGTGGTTCTTCAGTTCTATTCAGGTCCTCCTCACTGAACACTTAGAATTTGTCTCAGGCATTTTTGAAACATCTGTGCCAGGCCTGAAGCAGGTACTCACTAATAGCTGCTATGTTAATGTAGATTTGATTTTAACTTTTTTCCCCTAATACACACAAGAGAAGAGGATGGGAGTAGAAATAGGAACTTTTGTCTGAAAAACAGTTGTAAATTAGTAATTTTGCCTAAATAAAGAATTGGACTTATCACATGACTTTAAAATAAACTTGGCAAAACTTCCAGAAGTCCAGCATTATTGGCATTTTCTGGAAATGTTGATAGAGAAGTTATAATAAAGAACTGAGGCTGGACACAATGTATCATGTCTGTAATCTCAGCACTTCAGGAGACCGAGGCAGTAGCATAGCTTGAGGCCAGTAGTTCAAGACCAGCCTGGGCAACAAAGCGAGACCCCTATCTCTACAAAAAAAAAGAAAAAAAAATTTTTAAGTGGCCGGGCATGGTGGTATGTGCTTATAGTTCTAGCTACTCTGAAGGCTGAGGTAGAAGGACAGCCTGAGCCCAAAATGTCAAGGCTACAGTGGGCCATGGTTGTACTATGGTATTTCAGCCTGGGTGACAGGAGCGAAACCCTGTCTAAAAACAACAATAACAAAAACTGTTTAGTCTAAGACACAATAAAAAGTTTAAGACCTTTTTTTTTTAGAAAGCAGGATTTATTGAAAGGACAGAAAAGCTCCCACAGTGGGAGGGGACCCTTGGGGGTGGCCTGAGACCTTTTTTTCAAAGTCATTCAGAGAAATTATCTCAGTGGTTCTCACAGTGTTTCTGAGAGGAGGAAGGAAGGGGTATGGCTAGAAAGATTACTGTGTTATTCAACTGAACACTCCTCAGAGAAGTTATGTAATTTTATGTAGTCATCAACATATTTAACACGATGATATTGCCTCGGTAATTTGTTTTATGATCAATACCACATCTAGTTATTGGCTTTTGAGATTTTTTTTTCTAAACCTTAAAAATCAGTGACCATTGGCGTTATTAGAATTAATAGACTAAATTCTAGTTTTACTGAGAGTTATCCACATTTATATCCTAGGTACACCTGTTTTTGTTTTGTTTTGTTTTGCTTTTTTCCATTTATCTGTGATTTTTTTTCATTTTTAGACAAATTAGATATATGCCCTCAGGGATAAAAATTGATAAAAATCACCAGGCATGGTGGCTCAAGCCTGTAATCCCAGCACTTTGGGAGGCGGAGGCAAGACCAGTCTGAGCAACATAGCGAGACCTCTCTCTACAATAAATCAAAACATTAGCCAGGGCTGGGCTCGGTGCCTCAGCCTGTAGTCCCAGCACTTTGGGAGGCCAAGACGAGTGGATTGCCTGAGCCTGTGGATTCGAGTTGCCTGGGCAACTTGGCAAGTCCTCCTCTCTACAATTAAAAAGAAAAATTAGCTCTACAATAAAAAAAAATTTAAAAAAAAATTAGCCAGGTGTGGTAGCACGTGCCTGTAGTTCAGGCTACTTGAAAGGCTGAGGCAGAAGGATCACCTGAGCCCAGTGGGTCGAGGCTGTGGTGGCACACGCATGGCCACTGCCCTCCAGCCTGAGCAACAGAGTGAGACTCTGACTCAAAAAAAAAAGTATAAAAATCACCTTCCTTTATATAAAAGACATTTTTAGCACTCACACCAGAAGTGATCTCGAAGCAGCTGTTCTGAATAGCTAATTATTGTCAAAAAGAACAGCTAAATAAATTATCACACTAAACTAAAATCGTGTTTGTCAGAAGTTTGCCATTATTAAAATAGTCACTTTTAAATAATACACATGCAGCTGTTTTTGGTATTTTTGTGTGGTGGTTGTGTTTCAAAATGGACAACTGGCAAGAACTATTTAGCAGCCCTTACCAGGTCAAGAAAACAAATCAGTAGCTCACTACTGCAGCAGGGCTCAAACTAGACTGAAAGACTAAAGGTACAAGTCAGGCAGGGCACCAGTAAGCATCTTTTCATGGTGCTTACTTCTGCAGCTTCATAAAATATCAATTTGGTTTTAGTTCAGTAAAGAAACTATACTTTGTGGCTTACTTAGAATCATTTTTTTAAAAACTAGTTTATAACATCTTGCTGCTTTCTTAAATATTATGTATCTTATAAGCAAAACCATTTTTCCTGTGATAGACATCAAATTAATAATGGAAGTCAATGGGAAATATGATTCAATTTTCTTTTTCATTATTTCTTAACTTTAAAAAAATTTTTGTTTATTTTTTATTTTATTTTAAAGATGTGGGGTACAACTGTTTAAAGTTTTCATTTGGTCTGTCTTACTTTTCTGAGAAAAAGGGAGGGAGAGAGGTGGAGTGGGTGATTACTACATCTACAAAGTCTATGATGCTATTCAGTTCAGCAATTCTCTGACTTTTTGAAATCCAGCAGTAAGGAATGTTGATTGACTAACTCGTTACTCCTAAGAGCTGTTGCCAAAAACAAAGAATGGTGACAAAGATGCTGCTTTTGATAACAGACCAAAGCAGGCTCTCCGAGGTAAGTTATTAACTCATATCAGAAACAAAAGAATGGCATAGTTTTAGACATAGAAAACCTGAATTCTGGTCCTTACTTCTTTACCCTATGACCTTGGGGTAATTCATTTAATCTCTGTATCTCAATCACTTGCTGAAGGCAGAGTGCTGGATTTGATTATCTTTTGCGGGTGTCTTTCAGCGGTAAGATCTATTATCGGAATTCTTCTTGGGAAAGTAGCTGTCTTTGTTTCAGGAAATACCATGATAAACCCCTAGGGCATAAGAGCTGGCTAGGGCTCAGGCAACCAAAAAGGGCCAAAAGACTGCACTTTGTAGAAGCAGGAAATTAATTTTTCTTGGGGGTCAGGAGTGGGGGAAGGTGCTCCCTATAGGGTAGAGGAGTGAGGAGAGGAGAGGGGGAGGAGGGCTGGGAAATTGTTGGAGAGCCCTGCATGAAGTAAAGCCCAGTGAGAAACCTTCAATGGGGAATGATCAAAAAGTCTTTTAAGAACAAGAAAGCCTAGAATGTAATTTTAAGTGGTTGTGGTATAATGGGCAATGTGACCCTTCCTCATGACCCCTTCATCTTAGCGAACTTGAACACTAAGGTACTGTGTGAGTGGGGTTTGCTGAAAGTGACAAGTGAGGAACCATATGGCCATGCTGGAGAACAGAGATAGCCTCAGAAAAGCTGGAGCTAGGAGGCAGAAAGGCCCTCTGAAACACGTGCCCTCCGAAACGCTACCCTCCAGAGTCAGCAGAGGACCTGGTAAGACTTCAACCAGACATAAAGAGGTCGGTGGGGCCGGACTCAGCCTGTCATCGCAGCACTTTGGGAGGCCGAGGCAAGTGGATTGCCTGAGTCCGCGGGCTTGAGGCCCACCCGGGCAACGTGGCGGGACCTCATCTCTACAATAAATCCAAAAAATTAGCCGGGCATGGTAGCGCGGGCCTGTAGTTCTAGCTACTTGGAAGGCTGGGGCGGAAGGATCGCTGGAGCCCAGCAGTTGGAGACCGTGGTGGCCGGGAGTGTGCCACTGCCCTCCAGCCTGGGTGACAGAGTGAGACTCCAACTCAGGGGAAAGAAAAAAGAGGTCGGTGGAGCTTGGCTATCGTGTGGGTTACCCTGATGATGAGGGGCTGCAGGCTGCTTGCCTTCTCAGGACTTCTGAGCCTCCTATGTTTTTTTCCTTCTCACCCCAGTGACAATTTAAGGAGTGATTTCAGAGTCTCATAGGATCACCTCTTTCTGTCTCCACTATTTTGGTTAGAGCATAAGACGTTTTTCCCTAAAATCATTTTTATCCTCAGTGTGTTTCTTAAACCCCTTAGTATTGTTCTTAAATCATTTTCTAGCTTCAGTTCACTTTGTCATTTTTGTTTATTTTCTTCTTTTTCTTAGAAGACAGAGATTCTGACTTATTTCCTACTCCTCTCTTCCATTTTGTCATTCAGACTTTTTGTTGCTTCGAACTCTCTGAAGGTGACTTGAGGGCTCCCTTAGCAACCACTTGTGGTTTGCTTTCTATAAGCATTATTCTATAGGACATCAATTTTTAGCACACATAATGAAAATGAGATTACCTTTCATATCCAAAAATGTTATTGCTTCTTCTGATTTCAGCTTTTAAAAGAAATTTACCTTTACATGTTTCCCATTCAGTTCTATGTGATAAGAGTTTCACGTTCTCATCCTAAGTGAAAATGATCACTTTGGAGTTCCAACTAAAAGCACTGGCAGCACCTTCTAAAGATTATCCTAGTGGGAGAATAAATTGGTATGACCTTTCTATCAAGCAATTTGGCAATATAGTACTTATCAAGAGCCTTAAAAATCTTTATATCCTTTGGCTCAGTGATCACACTTTTAGGAATCTTTCAACTGTAAATAATAAAAAATGTGGTTCAAGATTAATCTACAATAGGTGTATTGAAATATTTATTTATATAAAAAGAAACATTTATTTATAATAGTGACAAATCAGAAACCTGAATACCCAACAAAAGGAAAATAAATTGTTTCACCCATATAATAAAAATTATGGCCGGGCTCGGTCGCTCAGCCTGTAATCCCGCGCTTTGGGAGGCTGAGGTGAGTGGATTGCCTGAGCCCACAGGTTCGAGACCCACCTGGGGAACTTGGCGAGACCTCATCTCTACAATAAATTTAAAAAAAAAAAAAATTAGCTAGGTGTGATAGCGCGGGCCTGTAGTTCCAGCTACTTGGAAGGCTGAGGCGGAAGGATCACCAGAGCCCAGCAGGTTGAGGCTGCAGTGGCCAGGAGCG
>CAUYQG010094074.1:0-20910 GCA_963574415.1 Tarsius wallacei
GCGCGCCTGTAATTCCAGCTCCTTGGAAGGCTGAGGCGGAAGGATCGCCGGAGCCCAGCAGGTCGAGGCTGCGGTGGCCCGGAGCAGCCACTGCACTCCAGTCTGGGCGACAGAGTGAGACTCCAACTCAAAAAAAAAAAAGAGAGAGAGAGAATAGTGAATACTATAGTACAAACATGAACAAACCGATCAATGGGAAAGAAAAGTTACAAGAGACAGACCCACTCTAATATAGAACTTGATATAGACTAGAGGTGGTCTAAGGGACCCTAGAGTAAAAGTCAATGAATGTCACTGAGACAATTGGCTAACCACACGGACACAATGGAGTTGGATTTCTACTTCACAACTCATAATAAAGAATCTGATTCTATTTTTAATGTTTCAACTTCCCCACTCCCCTTGTTCTCTTGCCCTAAAATGGGTAAGCTGCTAAGAAAGCCCAAGTGCTCCCTCCATAGGTGCCAGTGGGTGGGAAGGTCACATACACACCTTGCCTGCTCAAGGACATCTTTATCTCAGCCACACCCTGAGCAACGTGAAACCCCCAAGGCAGTATCCTTTTCTTGTTCTCCCAAGATATTTCTGGACCTGCTTGGGAGCCACTCTGCTCAATATGTGAGTAATAAACCATTTTCTATGAAAAATAAAACAAGCTAATGTGAAGATTGCAAAGACATGTACCGACATATAAAAGAGGCATCACAAAGGAGATATAGATAGATAAAATTCGCACAACTGTGTTACTAGTTAGAAAACACAAAACAAAATTGCACTGAGATACAATCTTACACCTATTAAATTTCCAGAATTAGGAAATCTGAAAATACCAGGTGTTAAAAGTAACATAATGCAATTGGAACTCCTAAATCCTTCAGTGATGTTATAGACTGATATGACCATGATGGAAAAGAACATGCAATTATCCTTAAAGTTGGATCACATACAAATTTCCAATGCTGGATTTATTCTCTAAGAAAAGAAGACCTAGTTTTACATGTGAAAAACAAGTTCTGCATAAGAATGTTCCTAGCAGTATTGTTCATAAAGAAAAACAAAACAAGCAATAAACTAAGAACCAACAAAAGTATTATTCAGCAAAAATATTAACATTTTATACTCTATGTATGTGGTAGGATTTCATAGGAATGAAAATGAATGTTCTACAGCAACCTTCAACAACATGGATAACTCTTTGGTGTATGATACAGAGCAAAAAAAAAATCTAATCTAGAAGACGAAATAAAGTGTGATTCAATTTCTACACAGATTAAAAGCAAGCAAAACTAATAATGTTTTATGTAGATAAAAAATCTATATGCAATAAAATGGTGTTTTTCAGAAATAGTACAAGATTAAAACATAAAATCTAGGACAATGATTATCTTTTGGGAAAGCCAGAGAAGGAATAACACTTGGGGAAATACAATAATTCTGGCTCTTATGTTGGGTACTGGTTTTATATTCATTTTAAAAAATTGTGTCCTATGACATACATAAATTCTCGTTCTCTTTTGTATGTATCAAGCAGTACATGAAAAAATAATAAAAATAATAATTCAAGAAATAGGAAAACCAAAAGAAATTATTGGGAGGAGTTGATAGAGCATAGATATATTGGTTGTGAGTAACAACCAAGAATTAAAATCTGTAAGTGAAATTAATAAGGATAAATGTACTCTAGTTTCACTATCTACAAAGTTTCTCAAAAGCATTTTAGAATAAATGGTTTTGTACATTGTGTTATCATTTCTAACATTATATATCTCTTAAAAGGTAAGAAATAAAAATTTGGAAAAGCAACATGGAGGATAATAAACTTAATTTCTGCTTTTCCTGTTTCTCCAAGTGCTACTCAATATACAGTTCTGTTCATTTACCTCAGTAATATGCACCCAGGTAGGAGTTCACTCACCTGCCACCAACATGTTATTTATAAGTAGAATATTTTTGTCTCACTTAAAGCCAAACAAGATAAGCTAGAAAGCACATTGTGACAGGGAGCAAAATTAAAAGTTTAAAGTAGGTTTTTCTTTATCCATGGTTAATCTCCCCAGGATGACAGACCATCTCCATGCTGTGTGCTGTGATAGCCTGTGAGCAATTTTCTGAGCAGTTTTTTTCTCATTGGAAATTGAGTTTCTAGGCTGTTCATCCTGAAAACACTATTGTTCTCAATTGCATTGCTTTTCTTCGTTGCTGGATACCTGTTATTCCGTGGTTGTTATGCACACACAATTTACTCCTGTTAAGTTTAGCTCCAAGCTGCCCCTTGCATATTTTGGGTTCGACCTAGAAGTTTCTCAGTAATCTTTCACTGTGACCTAACTGAATGTGTAAAGGTAACCTACTTTAGTGTCAATCACTTACAAACCCAGTTCAACTCAGGCAGTCGCAGAACTGTGATCATCTGGCAGTTTCTGGACCTCACTTCCATTTTCTGAATGTCATATACCTTTTTCTGTCCATAAAACTTCGTCCACCAAGTGACTGCACTAGAGTTTCTCTGGTTCGGAAGGCTGCCCTATTGACAGATCATTCTTTGCTCAACTAGACTATGCTAAATGTAATTTGTCTTAGTTTTTTTTTTAACACTTTTTTCTTATTTCTTTTGGTCTTTTGTTTTGAGGTCACAATGTAGAATTCATTGACTAAAAAACTAAAATACTAAAGAATACCTATTTTTTTCTTGCTCTGAATTATCAGTTGGGATATAACTCAAATAAATGTTTTGCCTTTTTTTTTTTACCATGAGCTTGAGCCCCCCAGAGAGGAGATGTTTTATTTTTATTCTTTCCCTATTTTTTATATTGTGGTTCTCTGTCTTTCAATACAATAGCTGTGCTTGTATTTTTCTTTGTTTTTCCTGTTCCTTAGTTGGCTCTATCATTAACCAATCTATTATTTTCTCTCATTTCCACTGGGCCTATCCCTCTTGTTAGTAAGCTCACCCTTAAAAAACTGCTGCATCACCACCATACTCGTCTACTACCCTAGGAATCCTTCTTCATATATATCTGCTCCTATTTTCTGCCTCGGTGGTTGTTCAGCATTAACTTAGAAGACTTCAGAGAAAAATAGGTATATTTGCCCACTTTGTTGCTTGAGTATATGATATTGTAAACCACTGAGAAAAACCCACATTTTAGCCATAAAAACCTGAAACTCAGAATTCTACTGTCATAGAAGATCTGAATATCAACTAGAATTGCATGTCTATTTAAAGCTTACCTAGACCCCATATGGTTTTCTGGGAAAAGAAATGGTAACTAGCAGATTTACTTATTCTTATCTGCCCCTGACGCATTGTTTCAGCAAAGGATTGGCAGAATTCTGAAATTCCTTTCAAGGTTTGTTTTTTTCATCAGCTTCCTTTGAAACCTGATGTTCATGCTAAATAGCCTTTACAGGTCATAATTGGGATCATCTTTGTAATTATAACAACATCATGTGCACCATTATCAGCATCCAGTCTTTACTGCATTTATGGTTCCTGAAACTATGAGGTATTATAAAATAGAAATTGGATGTGCTTTTAAAAAGTAGTCATTCTCTATTTCTCTATTCCACATCTTTCTAT
Source organism: Tarsius wallacei (assembly GCA_963574415.1). NCBI lineage: Eukaryota > Metazoa > Chordata > Mammalia > Primates > Tarsiidae > Tarsius > Tarsius wallacei. The sequence goes on from CAUYQG010094074.1 coordinate 3,581, forward strand.
CACAGTTTCTTTTCCTATTTTTCTTCAGCCTTCCTATCATTAAACCTAGGGTGGCCTTACATCTAGGTGTACCCAGAGGAGCCCTGGCTTACACCCTTTAGACAGGCATAGTTATCAATAAAGCTTCCTTTCATTTTCACAAATTTTCCACTTGGGGGCTATAGTATGTTACAATATTTAAATCTCACTTGAGATTGATCCTATTTTTCTGAAACTATGTTGAAATGCTTCCAAACTCTAAGTTCCATTAAGACAAGAATATCCATTCATGAAGATAAAGATAAGTTAAATGGAGGAATATGCAAAAAATAACCCTGGCTTCCCATTTTCATTTTTTAATTAAAATATGGTTTAAAATATTCTCTCCCTTCTTCCCTCCCCCCTCCCTTTTCTTCTTGTTAACTGTTAGAGTTGTACTTGACTTCCTATAACAGAAAACTCAAAATATAACTGGCTTAAATACACAAGGGCTTATATCAAATAATAAGTGGTCCAGATTTAAAAAGTCCAAACTTGATACCGCAGTTTGCATTTCATCAGAGACCAATTCTTTATCTGACTAACAAAGCCAGTATGTGGCCTTCATCCTTGAGGTCACTTCAAGATCCAAAGTGACTCCTGGAGCTCCAACATTTATTTCTGCATCACAGCCAAAACGAAATGAGAATGAAGGCAATAAAATACACACATACAATTATTTCACCATTTACTTATTTTTCTTTTAATGTGCCATTCTTAAACTCCAGCAGTACAATTTGTTATCATTGGTTACAATTTAGATACAACTAAGAAGACAAACACAGCAAGAAAAAGGGGTGGGGACGTGGGGAGATTACAAAGTCGTTTGTTTTCTGAGCATTTTGTGTTCTCAATCATGCATTTGTCTTCTCAGCATGGAAAAGAGGCATGATAGAAGTTGGGAAGGCAAGTTGTAATCTCTGCAGCATCCTCTAACTTATTACAGTATTCTAGGGTTTGCAACACAGAGTTTTTGCCAGCCTTTCTGGGCAAAACACTCATCAGTTATGGAGCTTGTGGGAGTTGTTTTAACCTTACTATGATCTAGTTGCCTAAAGGGGAAACTATAATAACTTACTTCAGAAGGTAAGAGCTCATATATGTAAGAGCTCATATATGCAAGATACTTTACAGTGCCTAACATATACTGTAAATTCCATAAATATGATATAGTCTTTTTCATTGTTATAATATGGTCACAACTTAACAAATGCATTTTTAGAGTTATTTTTGTGACTCCCATTGAATTACTCACTCAATAACCAATCCTAAATACAATATGCAAAGAATATCTATTTTGAATTCAGAAAGCTATCTTTACATTTATTGAGCTTAGTAAGACTTGTCTTCCTAAACGTTGTTCTAATTCTCAAAACTGCAAAACAAGCTAGATTAAGATGCTCCAAAATGTCAGCGTTTGATAAAGTTGGTATCCAGGTGCATTTACTTCGAAAGAAGCTGGCAGGTTCGCTTTCAAAAGGTCTTGTAGGGTAAAATGGATCATGCTGGTGAATGCATGCAAGGTTTGGTTCTCATCCTTGCAGGGCAGAAATCTTTTAAAAGCACACTGCAAGGGGATTAGTCTCTCAGGTTGCCTTTCAGAATCTACAAATTTCTATTTAGAATGACATAACCATAACAGAGACTAGAACTCTCGGATATCTAGACTTACAGGAAAAATAATTTTCATCAGATTGGTGTCTGTGGAACATTTAATTAAAACAACAAAAGGACTTTCAATGCTTAAAGCCATCTCTACAAAAGATGGCAACAGAGTAGTTGATGTTAGCTATATTTCACTTTCTGGTTTCTGAACAATACCTGAATGTACATCTTTCTAGGCTTTTCTTGCTTAGACTTCTTTTGAAAGACATCTTTCCTTATATGCTTAATGCATTCAATTAGGTTTTAAGCAAGCCTTGTAGGTCAAGAAGTCATTCTGCCTTTTATTGCACATATCTGTCTAGTTATATTTTGTGTGATGTAACAAAATCTACTATCAAAGAGGACACCTCATTCCCTAGTTCAGGGTTATCTTTACCCCCCACTTCACAAACAAAGGACAACAAACTCAAAACGTAATCATTTCCCGTTGTATGGATAAGAAACCAAGCCTTATTGAAATTCGCTAAAGTTGGAACAGCAATGAGTCAAAGAACTGGCATTAAATCAGGTCTATCTGACTTCGTGCCTTTTTTTTAATATAACGCGTATTTGCTAAAGATTCTTTTAAATCTTTTATTTCACTGAAGTTTATTGCTTAGTATCTATCCATACCACATATTACTCGTTTTGTCATTTAACACATATCCATTTGTCTGAAAAGAAACATTAGCACGTGATTTGGCAAAAGCCTCAACTAAACTGAATGGGTTATGCACTAAACATTCACAGATAGATGCTTCACAGAGGAAAAATATTCCCTAGGGACAGTCACCTTCATAATCATTACTCCTTCCTTCTCTCCTTACTGTCTGTTTCAAAAAGCATATTCGCCAGCAGTCTTTCTTGTTGTCTTTGCTGTAACAGCAGCTTTGCATTGTAGTGAGCCAGGTGGTTGCACTAAGATAATGCAGTCCATGTTCACACAACAATAGTAGAATCAGGCGTGATTGAAAATTATGGACAGTCCAATTTGTCACAGCTCAGTATAATGGTCCCAGACTAGTATTTAAGCAGCAGGACTGACATAATCAAGATTTCACTTCTTGTAGGGCCAAGTAGACAGAATTTGCTGAATAAAATCAACAAATTTTGTGCCACATCTAATTCCATCATAAGCGGGTAGACTTCAAATGTAGTTTGCACTTGGAAACATAATCTATGGGGTCAAAGGCAAAAGCGAGTTCAATGAGTGCTGTAAAGACAAGAAGTCCGTAAAAGATTGCCTGCCCCAGCCTTCTATGCATGACAGGACATTATTTTCCAGACTTTACAAAAAAGAGTTGCTCATTTCTTTCTTCAACACAATCAATAACAGGGAATTTACAAACACATAGAGTAGTCCATTCTTTTGTAAAAATATAATTGATATAGTTTCTTTTATGTTAAGGCAAAATTTGCTGGAAAAAAGCACAAAATAGGGCATCTGTGTTCAAGCTATGATAGTTGCTTGAATATTCTAACACAGGGTGTCACTAATATGGAGTTTCTTCCCTAAGAGTGTCTCTAATCATCCTTCATGTGGCATGATTTTAAATCTCTTTACCTTTCCTGGATTTATTCCAGTATATCAAAGTCTTTCTTAAAATACGGCTGCTAAAATTAAATACATTACTCTAGGTATTATTTGCCTCATATTCAGTAAGACTCCTCATGAGCATAGTATGTTTAACATATAAGATAATATTTTATTGGCTATCATGAAATTAGAAGCAAATGGATCTCTGAAAAGAAATGGAATTGCTAACTTTTGTTGAGTGTTTTCTTTCTTTCAGGTACTATTTTAGAATAGTATTATGAGCTAGGTACCAGTATTAGATTCACTGTACAAATAAGGAAACTGAGCCACAAGAGTTAGGGGGAACCTGCTGAAGGTAAATCAGCTATTAAGTTGTGGAAATAAATTTCAATTTAGGCAGTCTGGTGCTAAAACCTCTACTATTAACTATTATGTTAGACCAGTGGTTATCAAAGACTAGACCAGCATTGTCAACATCATCTAGGACTTGGTAGAAATACAAATCGTCAGGCCTTATTCCAGATATATATACTGCCTCAGAAACTACAGGGGTATGTTGCAGTAAACTGCATGTCAACAAGTCTATCTATTTTGGTGAATGCTAAGGTTTGAGAACCACCTGTCTATACTATACCCATACAGGTTCTTAGAAATACATGACACACAAAATATTCAATCAAGAAGATTAAAAACAAATCTTCTGAACAATGAAGGGCACTATTCTTGTAAGCTGCAAACTAGAGAGAGTCATTAATCATGGTAATGATGACAAAAGAGTTTTAAAGAATAATTCACTTATCGTAAGTCTAACATTACCACTTTTTTCAACATATTGTGTCAGTGTAAATATTTCTCTTTTGCTATTGACATTCAATATCTTAAAAACAATTGGGGATTCTTAAGAAAAGGGGGAGATTGAACCATTACCATATCCCTAATCACTGTTGATTTTCCTGTTTCTTGGGAGTCTACTTTTTTTTTTTTTTTTTAATTGGAGTCTCACTCTGTCACCCAGACTGGAGTACAGCGGCCGCTCCCGGCCACCACAGCCTCGACCTGCTGGACTCCGGCGATCCTTCCGCCTCAGCCTTCCAAGTAGCTGGAAATACAGGCGCGCGCTACCACGCCCGGCTAATTTTTTTTGATTTATTGTAAAGATGAGGTCTCGTTTGCCCAGGCGGGTCTCGAACCCGTGGGCTCAGGCAAACCACTCACCTCAGCCTCCCAAAGGCGCGGGATTACAGGCTGAGCCACCGAGCCCGGCTTAAATTTTTTTTAATGTTAATGCTTATTTTTTCAGTGATCATAAAACTCTCTATCTGTAATTCCATGACTGAACTTGTATCTCCAAAAATTCATGGATGGAAAATGTTTTACTTGTTCTAGCATAGTGAAGATAATTAAAATCGATGCATTTTCTAGAACTACTTAAAGAAATACCTTATTGAATTAATTCAAGGTCATTAAAATCTCTAGGGTAAGGTCTGTATGGTACTTCTATAAGACTACTGTTGAATCAATCACCATGAATTGGGGGGTTCTAATTATTTTTATCTTTTATATGAAATTTTAACATATGTTTATCAGTTCCAGATTCAGTTATGTCACAGCCTTCACCAACCAATTACAGTTTGTAGTTACCACAGGTATAGAACTTGTTGAGACATATCTAGGTGCACTAATAGGCCCTATAATTTAATAAGACAGTCTCATCAAGACTTATGTGCACCTGCCAAACTGCTGCCTGTGGCAAGAGTAAAAGTCAACCAGCAATTCCTATCATCATATTTTTTGGAGTACTTGTTTGTTTAAAATTATTTAATCCAAAAATGTCCTCAGGAAGGGTGAACACATTTTATTGCATGATTTAATGGTGAAGAAACATGCAGAATCAGAGTTCCATGTATATGTAAGAAACACTGATAATAATCCCAATTATTTCCAATTATTCTCCAAATTGTAATGGGGAGGTGGCAGCTGTGCTTAATAAAAAGTGCATTTAGTTGTGGAATCAGAAGACTTAGGTTGTTTACCACATACCACGTGTGTGACCTTGGGCAACTTGTCCCAACAGCTCTGGGCTTTATTGCCTTCTATAGAAATGACAGTATTACTGCTTTCTCTCTTTACCTCACAAAATGTGTAGGAAGATTTATTAAAATGTATAGGGAAAGGTAGAGCTAAGCTTAAATGAATGATATACATTACTTTAATAAAACTACTAATTTGTTCTCCTCTTCTCCTACAGATTTGTTTATTTATTTATTATTTATTTTTTTATTTTTTTTGAGTTGGAGTCTCACTCTATCGCCCAGACTGGCGTGCCGTGGCCACTCCCGGCCACCGCAGCCTCGACCTGCTGGGCTCTGGCGATCCTTCCGCCTCAGCCTTCCAAGTAGCTGGAACGACAGGCGTGCGCTACCACGCCCGGCTAATTTTTTGATTTATTGTAGAGATGAGGTCTCACTTGCCCAGGCAGGTCTCGAACCCGCGGGTTCAGGCAATCCGCTCACCTCAGCCTCCCAAAGGCGCGGGATTACAGGCTGAGCCACCGAGCCCGGCTCAGATTTATTTTTATTCTCCCTTAGATATTGGGAGATTGTTGAATTTTTATTTTTCTTTGTCTTAATATGTTGTGCTTTTTGTTTTGTTTTGTTTTGTTTTTGAGTTGGAGTCTCACTCTTTGCCCATGTTGGAATGCAGTTGCACACTCATAGCAAACGTAGCCTCGATCTGATGGGCTCAGACAATCCTTCTGTCTCAGTCTTCCAAGTAGCTGGGACTACAGGCACATGCCACCACACCCAGCTAATTTATGTATTTATTTATTGTAGAGATGAGGTCTCGCCAAGTTGCTCCAACTGTTCTTGAACCCGTGGGTTCAGGCAATCCTCTCACCTCAGCCTCCCAAAGCACTGGGAATATAGGCATGAGCCACCGTGCCTGGCCATATGTTGTGTTTTATTTTCACTACTGTAGAAAATAAAAAGAATAATCAGATGACCAAAATAATACATTTGATTTATGTAGTGTTTTTCTTTTATATTGTCTTACAAATAAGAAAAAAGAAAATTAATACTCAAGCAAGGCATGTTTAATTTTACAAGTAGGTTTAAGTAAGAGAGTATGTCTTTGCTAGTAATAGTTTCAGGGATCCAAAGATTAAAAAGTATGTTGCTGATAAGGATTTGCAAGTGGGTGTCAAATTGCATAGGCTAAAGTATGCTTTATGATGAAGATATTTTAAAAACAGAATTAAAAGTTGAAAAAAGTCCATTTCTTTTCCTTATATGAAATTGTGTTTTATCTATGTGCTTATATAAAAAGGTAATAAGAATGAGGAAGAAGAGATAAATTTTTTATCATTTCATGATGTCTCCATCACTAGACCTTGCACTTAAGTGAATTTCCACAATAGCAATATAAAAAAATAAATAAATAAAATAAATCTCCAGTTTGAATGGACTCTTATCTGGTTGATAAATATCTCTATGCACTTGTCTTCTTGCAGGAGTCCACCTAAAATCTTGTTGGACTAAGCAAGAAAAGAAATAATCAAATATGTTTCATTCAAAAGCATCACAGAGCTCCAATCTTTTCATTCTCCTCAAATCATTCATCTTTCATCTCATTTTTACATAGATATAGATGTTAAACTTTTTAATGACACCATTATTGAAAATTCTTTTTCTGAACATCAATTATGTAAATGAAAAAAGTGCTTCCAGTAAAGAAAGAATAACTCTCCTTAGGGAGCTGACAACATAAAGGAATGTTGTTTGCATTAAAAGCGCAATTCTGGCTGAGATTTTATTTTTTAAATACCTAATAAGCCAAATTATCACAAAGTTGAATCTACTCCCTGGTGGTATATTAGAAAGTGGTATTCACAAGGGCACTAAATAAGTTACGATTAGGTAAGTTTCTACTCAGCATAGGGCCAAAAATCTGTTTTTAACAGACTTAATATTTTGTTGCGGCAAGGAAAAAAATCTAATTGGAACATTTGGAATTTAAAAAGCAAAGCATATTGGTTGTGTTATTCCATTTAAAAAGAAATTACAATTTATACATCTGCATTTTAAAGCTGATCATGTGACTAGCAATTCTTTATGGAGACACATTTATTTATCATATAATGTGAATCAGAATACTTACAAAAGTCAGGTTCATATTTTCTAGAATTAACAATAGTGTCAGAAAGTAATGTGGAATGTATTTTCTGGGAGGAGTGGTCAAGTATGCAGTTATGGGTTGGATGAAGAGGACAAGAAATAACACAGAAAAGTAGACATTTGTTGACTAAAGAAAAGTGACCTTGAAATAAGGAGTTAAGCTTCAGGAAATCATCTTTTGTACCTATTACTTTTTTCTTTATTCCTTTGACAAAAATAATTATTTCAGGCCTCCAACTAAAATTTTGGGAATGAAGTAAGAATCCTACTTTAGGATCAATGGTTGTAGCATGAAGGATGTCATTGAGGTTCATCTTCTAAAATGCCAGCTGTTATCAACATCCAAGTACCATTTGCCAGTCCCCAGAATCATCATGCTACCTCCTGACTTCCCAATGCCTCTCACTCACTGTTTAATACTGAACTGAGACTCTGAAAAATCAGGGTATCCATAAAATGTAGCATAAAGATTCTGTACTTCTCACAGATTTAAATTTGTTATACCCCTTATTAACACTGTGTGCTTTAAGACATTAATGAACTTGACTGAGATTTTTTTCTTCATCTCTAAAATTTGTCTACCAATCCTAGATGAGGTTCACTTGGTATAATACAAAAAAAAAGATAGGAGGAGTGAATTTCAGAAAGACAAAAAAAAAAGTCAACAGCTCTGATTCTGAAAAGAAATTATGTAAAATGAGTACCAAAAGATACAGGGATCACTGGAGACATTGATGAAATGATCAGTCAGTGAAAATAGAAAAAAAAAGAAAAATCTAGAACAGGACAGATTGAGAAATACCCAAGACGTGATGTGCTAGAGATAGGAAGGAATAAAAGCTTCAAAAATAGAAGAGAGAACTGAGGGTCTAGAAGTCACAGGTAGGAGTAAAACTCATTGACAACTTCAGATCTAGACCCTGAGAAACACAGTGAAAGTAAAAACAGTGCCCGTGAGAGGACTATGAGGGAATTCGTATCCTCAAGGAGTACCAGGATTCAGGTATGTCAAGAGACAGAGAACATCCCACAGGCAAGTTAATACATAATAGAGATTTCTGAAGATGTAAAGTTCCATAGGGAAGTGTCGGCAGGCAAGAAGAATGGAGATCTGGGTTAAGACAAGGACATAGAGCAAACATTATGATCTTGATAGGTCAGTGTAGGGTAGATGGAGATCTGAAGATACGTCTTGATCTAGACACTTAATGTCAGAAACAAGAGGCAGGACCTAATGAATGGGTTTTTTGACTCTCACAACCTTGCTTTATGTCACTTTAAGGCATATTCATAACAAAGCATTGCACTTATCTTTGTGAAAAAGGGTTCTTGCTGAATATGGTCCTCAGTATTTATTTAGCTACCAAGGTGTCCACTGTGGTATCCTAAAGATGCAAACTGTTTTTTCTTTTATGTACTGCTTTTAGCAAGAATGATACCTTGAAGTTCCTCTACTTCTGCCTATAAGAGTATTTCACCTGTGATGCTTAAAATTTTCTTTATCTCCCAGAAAGTTTAATTGTTTTGATGTTTTAAATATTTAATTAAAATTGTATCCCCAGGGAAAATGTATTATTTTTGTGTCTCTAAGGCATTATTTTTCAAAATTTGGTCTTTACACAGTATGCCTAAAATTCCTCTAGAGAACTCATTAAAATACACACTATTGAGCTTTACCTTAAGTCCACTGAATCACAATTTCTGATGAGAAGACATGAGAATGTGCCTTTAATAATAATCTTTTCTGATGTTGGAGAAGTACTTTTTAAAATTCTGAGTCTTTCTTAGAGATATTCATAACAAACCTTAAAAAAAGAATATAAATAATCCTTAGAGTTAGAAGTTGAATTTAATATAAGTATTAAATATAACTAATAATATATATTTTTTCTCAGAACTGAAAACTGTGCCCAGGTTTAGATTTTCAAATGAACAGAAGCAAGACCATCCAGTTCAAACCTAAGGTTATGAGCCTTGGATGATAAGTGGGTATATATAATTGAAATTAACTGTGGCAGGCAACCCCTTCGGGTTCCCTACCACTATGGGGGCTTTTTTGTCCTCTCAATAAATTCTGCTTTCTAAAAAAAAAGAGAAGAAAATAACTGTGGCAAAAATAACTGTGAGAAATCCAAAAAGTAGTGTACTGGTTAAAATAGAGAATTAGAGAATCCCTGGTGGACATTCTTCTGGTCCAAGAACTAGAGACAACATGGATCAACTATGCCAGATGAACATAAGACAGACATTGAAGGGTGGAAATATCAACAATAAACTGACTTCAGGAACATGCCCAGGTAGGACAGGTTTTGGATTTCAGATGAACCACAGAATAATCCAATGGAATGAAATACTCAAGGAGAGAAATGGATTTGGTGCCATTGTCGAGCCAAGGTCTTGGAATCTTAACCAAGTTTTAATATAACTAGAAAGAAAATATTCTGGGGAGCAATTTGAGATTTTTTTAAAAAACCTAAGTGAGAATTCTGATGCTTTTTTACAAAACCAGAAAGTTTCTATTAGTGCATTTTCTTTTCAGGAGACTAAAGATGTTAGTGCCAAGGTAAAGCATTTATAGAAGACACTGGAATCATGATTCTCACTCAGTTAATTTGGTATTGAAAATAAACTATCTTAAACATTTAGAAAAGGAATAATTATAGACGATAGGACAAGTAATCAAGAAAATTAAACAGTAATTAGTGAGTTAGGAGAAATTACTACAGTGGGGATAAAAAATTTTGAGAAAAATATATCAAGAAAGATCTTTAACAATATTAAATACTCCCGACATGTCAAAGGCAATAGCAACAGAGAAAAGGGTTATTGGAAATATGTCCTGTGCCTTAAGAGAATAATTTCAAAAGGTCAATTAGGAGTACATGTCAAATTATCAAAGTGGAAGTCAGTAAAAAAAACACAATGGAAGATAATAGAGAAATATATTAGTAGACAGAAGAGAAGGATAAGATAAATTTGATAAACTAAAGCCTGTCTTTTTCCCTCTATTTCACTAAAACAAAAGTGTGGTTTATAATAACGGTCTCCAATTTCTCAACATCTATTTGCTTTATAACTCAACATAAATCAAATTATCTTGCCACAGTTTTACTGAGACCATTTTGAAAAGGTCATGAATGACTTATTTTAACAAATCTAACTGTCCCTTCTCTGTTCTGTGACCTCACAGTTGGATTTGATGCAACTGACCACTTTGCCTTCTTAGAGCACTTTCTTCACATGGTTTTCAGATAATTATTTCTAATCTTATTTTACCAGATTCTTCTTTTGAAACTGGCTTCCCTGGTTCTTTTTTCTCTGCTCAGCCTCCAAAGTGAAAATACCCCCAAACTTTGTCCTGCCATTCTTTTGTCTTGACCACTTTCTAGAACTTCACATGGATATATTTAACTTCATACTTGACATCTTTGCATTGTAGTTCAGCATGACTCTGAAAATTAATATACTAGAAAATAATATTTTATTTGTGCTCACACTCCATGATCCAGACTTGTTCCTTTCCAAGTGTTCCATAACCTGTAAGTGGTACCAGAATACACATGGTAACTTAAGTAAAATAAAAATATTTCTGAATATTTCTTAACTTTGCATTTCTTCTAACACTCCTCCAATACAATCTATAGTCAAATCTTGTCAACCGCCCCCCCCCAAAAAAAATCCTTAAGTCAATTCATTGCTGTATTTCCATCTTCATTTATTGCAAAATATATTTAGTCTGGACTAATGTAGCAGTCTCCTAGGTGATCTCTTTTTCTACCTCACTTGGTTCCCCCAAATTAGATAATTCATAGTAACCTATTTAGTGCCTAATTTGTGTGATGCTCTGTTTAGAACACTTTTAAACATTTAAATTCATGGCTTTTTTTTAATCAGGAAAAAATGCTACTAGTATCCTTATTAAGACATGAACAAACTGTAGGGTACAGTCACACAGCTAGCAATTGTTTCCATTCTGCATGAAGCAGCCAGAGGGATCTTTTAAAATTACAGCACAGCAATTGTCTGTTTGGATCTTCCAGTAGATTATCATTGACTTAAAATAAAATCCACCTGGCATCCAACCTTAAAAAGCTCACATTCTCTTCTCCCATCCATCTCATCTTATATACTTCTTCTTGCTTACTCTGTTTTAGTCACAGAGAATTCCATGAATTCCCAAGCTTGCATAACCTTTCCTTCTCCTGGGAAATTTTTGTCCTTGTCCATTGTCCCATGACTGGTGCTATGTATTTTCAGAGCTCAGTCTTATTTTCACCTAAAATAATACTAGGATAATCTGTCTAGTTTATGCTTGCACAAATTTGGAAATATCCCTTTTAAAACATTCAAATAGGGCTTGGTGGCTCAGCCTGTAATCCTGTGCTTTGGGAAGCTGAGGTGAGTGGATTGCCTGAGTCCACGGGTTCGAGACCCACCTGGGCAACTTGGCGTGACCTCATCTCTACAATAAATCAAAAAATTAGCCAGGCGTGGTAGTGCACGCCTGTAGTTCCAGCTACTTGGAAGGCTGAGGCGGAAGGATTGCCGGAGCCCAGCAGGTCGAGGCTGCGGTGACCGGGAGCAGCCACTGCACTCCAGTCTGGTGACAGAGTGAGACTTCGACTCAAAAAAATAAAAATAAAAAACATTCAAATGATGGTATTACAATTTCCAAGATATCATAAGGTGGACAGGTTGACCAGAATTTGAAGTGTATAATAAAAATTTGTACATATTCTAGTAATTTTAATATATGTTAGAAAAACTAAATAAATTTCAAAAATTTCCAGGTGAAAAAGTTTAAGAGATAAAGAAGTTAAAGATGTTTTAAAAAATACTTTATAGGTGCTAATAAGTTGATCATAAATCAGCAATGTTTAAATGGTTTAAAATTATAAGTATGAGCCGTAAAATAAATAAAATCTTACTGTAAATTTAGCAAAAATCTTTTTAGGCAGCCAATTTTTTTCAATAGTGATCATTTTGGTACCTTTTAAAGGCAGACATACAAACAATAGATTTCATAAAACAGGGACAAAACATTAGTTTTGCAGATAATATTTCTGATCTGCTATGTGCCAAGCATTTTTCTTAGCTATGAGTAGCAAATCAAACTACCACCCATGGCCAAATCCAGCCCAAGGTCTTTTATGTGCATTCCTTGAGCTAAGAAGTGTTTTTGCATGTTTAGAGGGTTGTAAAAAAAAAAAAAGAAAGAAAGAAAGGAAGAGAAGGTGGAGTAGAAGAAGAGGAGGTGTGCAAATAGAAAGAAAACAAGATGCAACTTAAATCACATGTGGACCTGAAAGCCTAAATATTTACTATTTGTCCTTAATAGAAAAAAATGTGCCTACTTATGTTCTATGTATTCAGTTAAAGGATGATTTAGGTTTATATAAAAGACTGGAGGAGAAAAGTAAATCTAATGGATTTATATGTGCGAATATGTGATTGACTTTGCATAAACAATGCTAAAAAAGTTGTTCAAAAACTGAAAGAATCTAGAATTCATTCTGAAGAAAAATGTTGTAAAAAAGTCTTTATAGTAAAACAACTGTTTGTAGTCCTTTAACACAACTACACATATCTCTGAAAAGTATGCATTAGAAATATTGCATTATTTTGATCAGGGCAGTTTAAGGTAATAGGACATTACTTTGAGGATCATACACTGGGGGGACCCCAAAAAAGGAATTATTTTTTGAAGGGCAGGCCCTTTGTAGTACAGGTGTCCCCCACTAAGTGTTCTAGGAACCCATCAACATCAGTGTACCAGCTAGTGTTGTTGTGAGAGGTTGCATTCTGCTCCAGTGAATTTTTTTTTGGAGATTCTTTCGGTTTGTTTTCCTAGTTCGTGAGGGGTGATTGACGATCACATCTGCCAAAACAGCATGACTTTCATGCCTCATTCTCCATATTCACCCAATCTCACCCTGGGCCACTTTTTTTTTGTTTTGTTTCCCTGGATACAGAAAGTCCTCAAAGGGTAATATTTTGCTGATGTGGAAGAGGAGAAACAATAAATGGCAGCACTAAAAGCCATCAAAATTGATGAGTTCAAAACCTGTTTTGAGCAGTGGAAAGTGTCTCGATAAGTGTATTGCATCAAATGGAGAGTACTTTGAAGGTGACTGAAGTTTCAACATGTAAGAATAAGTACACCATTATTTTATAAACCAATTCTGGATTTTTGAAGGTCTCCCTCCCTCGTATATTTGAGTTTGAATTCTGGCTCAATGACTTTCTAGCTCTAGAAACTTAGAGAAACTTTCCAGAGCATACTGTTTCTTGAGTATACGCTCATCCATTAACCTAAGTGAAGTATGATAGAACACTAGGGGAGCAATGCCTGCACTGAGCCAGGCAATTCCCTAAAGAGACCCTGACCCTTCACCAGAGGGAGACTGGAACACAGTGGATGTAGGTAAGCAGTAAAGCCAACTCAGAGGAAATTCTCATACCAAGAAATCTGAATTTTACTCTATGAGAGAGTCATTAAGGGTTTCAAATATTTTGCCTTGCACAGCCTGATTTACAGAGTGTTATAAAACACCGTTAAATATCTTTATCTATTATTTAGCATCATTATCTAAAGAAGAGGGAGCAGCTGTTACTCAGTGTCTATGTAGCTCTAACAACTAGTTCAGGGGTTCTGAACACAAACTACACAATAAATCACCTGGGATTGATAGGGCTTACATGGGGCGCCCACTGTTGAAATAACTCATTGTGCTAACCCCGCATTGCTTAAGTGAAATTCTGTTTTTGCTGCTGACACCTGCTTTCTGCAGGTTACATCTCAAGGCTGTGTGACAACCAGCACCAGTCTGTTTCCTCAAGGTTATATCTCAAGCCTACATGACCACCAACACCTGCTTTCTCAGGACTACGTGACTGTCACACTTCAGCTATGGGGTATAAGAGGGACTCACCAAAAGAAAAAGGGGGCTGGTTCTTCTTTAGGACCAATCTCCCTCTTGTTTCCCTTTAATAAGTTTCCTTTTCTTTGCCTGACTACCTGGTTTCTTCTCTTTTTCTCGGCACTCACCTTACATTCTGGTGCTGAAACCTGGGAGGGGTGCCTGCCAGGACTCGCTGAATCACCTCTCTCCCTCTTTCTCCTTCTCCCTCTCCCTCCCTGGGCGTGATCCACCTCCTGGCTACCTCTCCTGAACCTGCCATAAAGACACACCTTGGGACCTCTCCAGCTAACATAGAGTGTGTATGCTCCTTTATGGCAAGCCTTACCCAGGAGGGAAAATATCCCACAGCTGGGTGGGCTCTTCTAACAAGCCCACCTCCAGTGGTCCCCTCCCTTAAACCTTGCCGAGAAACTGAGACAAGCTCCAGGATGAAACGCTCCACTTGCCTTGCTGGGTTAACATCTACACACCAGCTCACATTTCTTCAATTGATTTCAAGGGTGAGCGAAACCTCGCTCTGGATCCTCTTTCTCTTGTCTCATTTCTAAGTCCTAGCGCTAGGCGGGAATATCCTCATGGCCCTTGGGCCCTCAGCCTTGTTCCCATCTGGTCTGGCCCTGGGATTGAGGATGCCCATTTCAAGATAGACCATTACTGCTTTTTGAGAAGTCCTTGAGAATGGGGATGCCCTTTCTCTTGGACCTACCTATCTCCTCACTTTTCTTCACCCTTGTCTACCCTTCCTATTCAGCCACAATGAGAAATTCTCAATCCTAACCTTCAAAATCTACCCCTCTAGAATGTCTCCTCCAAAACCTAAAGGTCTTAGGTTTCCAAGGGGAAATCAAGCCAAAAATACTTATTTTCTATTGCAATACTGGGTGGCCACAATTCAAACTTAATAATGGGTCCCAGTGGCCCAAAAATAAAACTCTCCGTTATAAAACTCTACGGGACCTCAATAACTTCTGCCACCGCAATGGCAAGTGGTCAAATAACCCTGATGTTCAGGCTTTCTTCACTCTTCACTCTCAACCCTCTCTCTGTAAACCTTGTTCTACGTCTCAAATACTCCTAGCCCACTCTGGTCCTAACACACCACCACCCAATCCCTGTTCAGACTTTTCTCCATCTTCCTTCAACCCTTCTGGTCACAGTCTACCCCCATCACTTCCAATCCCATTGTAGCCACCCCCGATCTAGCTCTACAGCCTCCACCTTGTGTCCCCTGTCAACCCAACCCCCTTCTATACCTGTTCCAGAAACAAGCTCTGAAACCTCAGACCCACCCTCTGCCCCCAAAGTCCCAAGACTCTACCCAAATCTCTCTAGATCCCCTCCTCATACCCAGTCCCAAGCGACCTTAAAGCAGGAAGCTTCACAACAGGACCCTGCTCCTCTTCCTGTTCCAATCCTCCCTTTAGGGGAAGTAGCTGGAACAGAAGGCATTGTTCAAGTTCGCGTCCCATTCCCTCTCATCAATCTATCCCAGATTGAAAATCATCTCAGCTCCTTCTTCTCAGATCCTGATAATTATCTAAAATAATTTAAATATCTTACCCAGTCGAAAAACCTAACCTGGCATGATATTTACATTATACTTTCCTCCACCCTTCTCCCAGAGGAGAAGAAATGAGTGTGGCAAGCCTCTCAGGCACATGCTGATTAAATACACAAGTTCAACAACACTAAGCCCACAGGGGCAACAGTTGCTCCCCGAGAAGATCCCAACTGGGATTATCAGACAAACAGACCTAGACAGACAGCCCATAATCATATGATTGCTTGCCTTCTTGTGGATCTTCAAATGGCAGGACATAAGCCTGTCAACTTTGACAAGCTCCAGGAAATAATTCAAACACCAAATGAAAACTCGGCACAATTTCTAGACAGATTAACAAAAGCCCTACAAGAATATACAAAATTAGGTCCCATGTCAACAAAGGACACTAGTGTCCTTAACAACCGTTTTATTTCCCAATCATCCCTGATATACAAAAGAAACTAAAAAAAGGCAGAGGAGAGCCCTCAAATCCCTCAACAAGACCTTTAAATTTGACTTTTAAAATTTTCAATAACTGGGAAAAACAGGTAAAGCTACAAAAGGCCCAATGAGATCAGGCCAAATACCACCTCCTAGTCACTGCCCTACAGGGCACCAAACTTCCATTAACCAACAAAGACAAAAGACCCCCTGGGCCCTGCCTCAAGTGTGGCAAGAAAGGTCACTGGGCCCGCTCATGCCTACAACCAAGGCCCCCTTCAAATCCATGTCTCAGCTGTAGCAAAAAGAGACATTGGAAGGTCATCTGCCCAAATCCCCCTCTAGGGATCCAGACATCTCCTCCTGGTCCCCAGCAGGAGTCCTCTGACCAAGCTCTGCCCAGCCTCCTTGGACTCGCTGCTGAAGACTAAGACTGCCCAGGACTCCAGGCCCCAACTGTCATTACCTCTATAGAGCCCAAGCTAACTCACAGTGGCAGGTAAGCCGATCTCTTTTCTCATAGACAGGGGGGCCACTTACTCTGCTATGCCTATCTGCTCCAGAAAAACAAAGGTCTCTCGGGTGTCTTTTGTGGGGGTTGGAGGTTTAGTATCTATCCCACGAATTACTAAAGCTCTGCTTTGCACATTTCCAAATATCCTGTTTTCTCATTCTTTTCCCATACGCCCAAAATGCCCGACTCCTATCCTTGGGAGAGAACGTCTCTCCAAATTCACAGCTTCTATTTCTATCCCAAATCCACCTCCCGATCTAACCTGGCTGTTGCTTTCCCACCCCACTTCCTCTTCCCCACCCCCATTGCTTTCTTCATCCATAAACCCCATAGGTTGGGGCACAGACAACCCATCCATTGCCTCTCACCATGCTCCTATTCATGCCCGTCTCAAAGACCCCTCTAAATTCCCCAGTCAACCGTACTGTCCCATCTCATGAAATAATCAGGAAGAGTTAAAACCAATTATCACTAAACTCCTACACCAGGGCCTCTTATGCCCAACCTACTCTCCCTATAACACCCACCCCTATCT
>CAUYQG010094079.1:0-21085 GCA_963574415.1 Tarsius wallacei
GACAGAGTGAGACTCCAACTCAAAAAAGTCACTACAAAGAGGCCCAGTGGGGTTGGGAAAGAGTGGTACCCCTAAGTGGGAATGCAGTGTCTCAAAATGTAGTCTTTGGACCACTTGTATGGGAAGCATGTGGGGAGTACAGCATGTTCACAGATTCCCGATTTGACTCCAGAGCTGCTGAAGAAGCATCTCAGGAGGCAGTGCCCAAAGATCTGCACCTTTTCTAAAATCTTAAAAGAGACGGGGCCATGTTACCCAGGCTAGTCTCAAACTCCTGGCCCCAAACAATCCTTCTACCTTGGCCTCCCAAAGTGCTGGGATTACAGACAGGAGCTACCATGCCCAGTCAATAATCTACATTTTTAACAAGAGCTGCCCTCTCCACTATAAGCTCCAAAGGCTGTCCAAAGTTTGAGAACCACCTGTTGAAAAAAAAAGTGCGTTAAGGACTGACCTGTAGCTAAAGGAAGGGATAAAAATGAAGAACATCTAGGAGGGAGGGAGATCTCGAAAACAAGGTCCATGGCATCGAATGCTGTGGTTGCTGAGTGTACACATAAGATTTGAGGACTGAGAAAGGCCTTGAAATCTGGCAGTAAGGTAGTCTCCCATAGCCTTGTCTGCTTTTACTTGGTGGGGTGAAAGCCAAGTTTGCAAACTGGGAAGTAAGAGTGGGAGTTGAGGGAAAGTTTTAGCAATGAACAAACAAGATTCTTTTGGTGGGGAGGGGGAATCAGGTTAGTTCATATTAATCTTAAGGATCTGAAATATGTGAGGAACACTGGGGAGGTAGATAATGAGGAGGTGAGTCAGTAACAGAAGAACAGACTAGTAGATGTGAGAAGGCGGGCTCTGGGACAACAGAGGGAAGAACACGGAAGCACTGATGACAGGTGGCGGTGGAAGAGTTTCCTGGGACAGGTGCCAGCTGAGCTGTGGGAGGCAGGCTGGAATCTGAAGGGAAGATAGTGCCAAGGCTGACTTTCAGTGGGCCCAGGACCTGCAGCCAGCGCCCGTGCGGTGGAAGTGGGGGGTTGGGGGGCTGAGGAGGAGGCTGAGAGCATCACGGGGAGTGGGGGTTGTGTGTGTAGATCACAGAATCCTCCTCTGCAGTCCACAAGTGCCTCACGTGCCTACATGAGCATGATGCCATCTCTCTTTTCGCCGCCATCAAAGCTACACTGGGCCTGAGTCCCCTGCAACACAGCTGATCATGCCCCAAAATGCAGACCCATCATTCAACATGGCTGAGATGTCTTCTGTTTTCCAGACTGGCATCATACAGGGTTTCAAACGCAGACCGTCTGACAGAACACTCAGATGAGTCTTTCTCTCTCTCCCTGGGGCCTAGGAAACAATGTAGGCTTGGGTATCATCCAGTTCTACCAGCTCCTTATTCTTTGACCCTGGACAACCTCTCTGAGCATCAGTCACCCCATCTGTCGAATGAGGGTGACATGTTCTACCCTGCCAGCCATTTTACATGAGTGCCATGAAACATGGCATGCAGATCCACAACACACGAGAGCCTATAGGAGTCATGAGACAAGGAAGCGTCACTGTCAACACATCCAGGGCAGCAGCTGAGATACCTGCTGCAAGAGGCAGACCAACTGTAAATGCGTATTTAGCAGCAACACTGAGTCCAGTGAAGCCTAGGAGAAGGCTGAGAACTGGTAACATGTCTTTTTGAATGGTTTGATGATTTGGGTTTTTAAAATATTAAACTTAATGGGTTAAACTTAACTTGATGGCTTTCAGAAGAATCACGGATGGTTTCATAATGTATAAAGGTAAATAATTAATGTTTATCTTTACTCCTCCTACTTACTTATCTGCATCCTTTCTTCCCACACCTGAGAAAAAGAAAAGGAGCAGGTAAATCTCTCAGAAACAACACGAAGAACTCAAAGGTCAAGGGTCAAGTCGCTTCTAGAGCCTACAAAAATCATGACCCCTCAGCTTAGAGGCAAGTCTCCTGTGTCTCTTGTCCGAAGAGGAAAAGTACTGGACTGGCCAGGCTGCTGGATTGAACCTTGAGCCAGAATGTCAGGGTCATTAGGAGACACTGCCAGTCCTCATACCTCTACTGTGCTTTTGAAAACTAGCCACAAAGATGAGGCACAGGGGTTATGACTGACATCATCTTCCTGGCTTGCCTCAAGCCTTCTACCTCCACAGCTAGGTGACTTGGCAACTTCCCCAAAGCAACAGTGGACAATTAGTTCCACACTAGACATTCAAGAGAAAACGTGACTGCAGTACAAATCTGGCCACCTGGAGGGCTCTGGATTCACAGAGAAATGCAGGGATCAAACAAAACCAAGAGGCAAAACGCCTGGCGGAATGTTCTGGGATGCCACCCAGTCCCTTCACCATAAGAACAACCAGCACTGAGTCCTTAGCTGACAGTCTTGGGGACCAGGAAACAGACGTGATCCAAAGCGCCGAGAGAAAACTGACTGTGAGCAGCCTGGGGAGAGCACAGGTATAAAATACACAGCCCTCTGAAGGTCCAGATAATAATAAAGATGTTAGGAATTATCCAGGAAAGGAACTTCACTGACAAAGAATCTGGGCAACACCGAAAACAGGCAACACTGAGACAGCAATTCTGAGAAAGACTCATAGGAAAGGCTGTTTAAGATGACACTAAAGAGACAAACACAGAAAAAATAAATACAGGGGCTCTGGGACCCCTACAGAAGCTACTAATGCTATTTATTGGCTTGGGTCATTCTTGAGAATAAAAAACTGTTTTTTGGCAAAGCTGTACAAACTCCACATCGGGGTATTTCCTAGTTATGGACAAAAGATGGGTACAATAACAGGGTTCTTCATTAAACTTCTTCAGCCATACTCTTCAGCGGTTAAGAAGTGACTTCCAGAGTCAAGTCAGGTGTCTGAGTGTGCCAGAGCCCCGGCCAAGGAATCTGGTCCCTGCCTGGTCACTCCATGGCTGTGGCCGTGGGCAAGTCTAGACGGTGAGCACTCTGAGCCTGAGCTCCCTCTTCTGTAGCATGGAAGGGGAAGACGGGTGAGACTACATGAGCTCCAAGATTCTTCTAGCCCTGGTATCCTGTGAGTCTAACTCAGCCCTGGTCATTCACAACAGCTAGGCACAAAGTGCCATCTAGTGGCACTATGGGTTCACTCTCACAAATGGCTCCAACCAAAGACACTGCAGAAGCAAACCAACTCCTCCGGACTCGAGTCCAGGAGTGAGGCAGGAGGCAGGAAGGGTGCACATACTTCATGTTAGTGGACGTGACATACTCATCTCAAGAAAATATACTTTAAGAGGTCTTGCTTTCCTTAAGAAAGCAACTCTTTTTATTTAGAAAGGCTAACCATATCCATTTGTCATTATTTTCAGCTTTAAGGAAAATAGTTTAAAAAACATAAAAATGTAAATACACTCAAGAGTAACTGCTATTAAACAGTTCTGAACAGGCAGAAAATGTAGACTTTCCTTTTACAGAAAATGTTAAATTTGTAATAGCAGCATAATTCATATATAGAAAAAAGCTGGTTTTGAAAACCCAGATTTTTTTTATACACAAAACTTTTTTTTTTCTATACAAGAGCGTTTACACTGGTAAAGAGGCTTCTTCACATTATGTTAGTTCCCATCAGGCATGAGCTTGAGTTTGATCAGATGGCCCTGAGCTCAAGATGCTCAGCACAATCTTCAATCCAACACCATGGCAGAGAGTGCATTCAGATCTTTCATGTACGGATGGGCCACCAAGATCTGGTCAATCTTCAGTCTTTGCTCTGAGTCAGGGAAGATCTTCAGAAGGGCTTCCCTCAGCTCGTTGGTTTCTGCAGAAGATCTCTGTGCTGGCATAGGCAGATTCTGCTGGATATTGGGAAGGTTCGGCATGAGAGGGAAGTGGGGCTGCTGAGGAGGAAGCCAGTGGCTTGGAGGGGCTCCCTGAATCCGGGCTGGAGGCTGGTGGCTGGTGCTGGCTGCCTGTGTGCCAGGGACTCTGAAGCTGGGGTCAAACATACCCACATTTGGCAGGGCTCCAAGTAGGGGCTGCATATCTCTGTGAATGGAAACGAGTCCTAGTGAGTCAGGTTATAAGTAAGAAATTCTTCTAAAATACCTGCTGCTGGCCTGGCTTACAGAGGCCGGAAATAAGACTGCAGTGGAGGTGATGATGCCAGCTGCTCACAGAGGGGCCTGTAGGTATTCCATGATACTACCTCCAGACTGATCAGGACAGGGGATGAGGACTCTTCACAAGGTGGCACCACCCTCCCAGGTCTGCTGGGAGGACTGACCCCCATCCAGCTGTCTGGCTCTAAGCCAGGGTGCACCTGGGAGCTGTCAGAAGAGGCAGAAAGGCTGCCCCACTGACTCAAAGTCTGAGTGAGGCACTGGTGTCCACAACTTGCATGCACATGGGTCAGTATGAGCGAATGGGGAGGGCATCTGTATTATTCAAAAGCCCCCCACCTACTCTGGCTTGCAGTGGATAAATTAAGCTGGCTGAAGTTTTCCCAACTTCAAAAGTTAGTACCTCTGTGAGGAAAGCGATTACTAACTCCTTGACCAGTTAGTGAACACCTCTGTAAAGAGCCATTATTTGGTGAGAGGAAAAAGGGTAAGCAGAACTGACCCTGCTGCCAGGTTGCTCACAGTGGGAGGAAGCAGAGAACAATCTTTCTGGTAAGTCCTATCCATGGACCTGATGCTCACAGGTCCTGGGGCCCTAAAGTCCAGTGAGGATTTCCAGCGAGGAAAGAAAATGAGAAAGAATGATATGCAGCAGGCATTAAAAATGGCTGCCATTCTATTGGTATGAGTAGAGAAGCATGATGTTTGGGAACTCAGTCTTCATCTGCATAATAAACCCAAAGGCTCAAAAGAGAACTAATTCATAAGACCGGGTAGCTGAAATTATGGTGGACTCCTGGGCAGAAGATACCTCTGTGAAAAAGACCCCACCACCACCCACATTGAATGCAAACCTAGAACCCCTGAAGACTCCCGTTACACATGAAAAGGATCAGCTAGAAAGTTTCACTGCCTAAAAAAGCTAGGAGAGCTGTGTTTCCTCCTCTCAGTTTAGACCCCCATCACATCCCCCAGCAAATATCTGCTGGGAAAGGCACAAAACACACATGTAGCCTATTTTAGTCTTTAAAAAAGGGAATAGGCCAGCCACTGGGTTATATTATCTGCTAGTCAGGTATGTAGGAAACTTTAGTTAACAATGTCTGTTACCTGAGAATTCTGAAAACAGAAACTACTAGCAAGATGCCTTGAAAACAAACAAACCAACAAATAAAGTACAGCAAAGAAAACCTAAACTATCAAATCAGATAAATATAAAATACTGGCTCTTCCATTCAGTGAAGGTAGAAAGTGATTGCCAGTTCCTCCAGGTAGAGATTCCTAAATAGTAAATTAATACAAACATAACATATTCAAAGGAAATGACTTTAGAAGATGTATGTAAAAAGGCACACAAAATGAACCCGTCAAGCACTGGTGGCTCAGTGGTAGAATTTTCACACATATATAATGAACCTAAGTGGAATTCACTAATAAGTGACAACCAGCTTGGAAAATCTGCTTTGTCTTTTTGGACCCACAAAAAGTTTGGCTTCTCATCCTGTCTTGGGATTAAAACCAAAAGGACCACAATTAAAACTCTACAATGCCTGCTTGATTAGCTTCCACATACATTAGAGCAGCACTAAATCTAAGGCTCTAAAAAAAAATTAAAAATGCCATTTGTAGTCAAACAACTTTAAATACAAGACAATCTGAAAAAGGAAATACCTAAGAAAAACTTCCTTCTGAAGAAATTCTTCTAATCGAGGTCCACTTCTTCCCAGAGGATCATCAGGAACCATAAATATGTCCCCCACAAATGTATACTGAAGTAATCTACAACACAGACAATAATTACAATGCTGGAGAAAACACCATCTTTATTGCCACAGGAATTGACAAGTAGCCACCCAACTCCAAAGCCATGGTCAGGTCACCTACGTATTCTAGGACTGCTTAACTGCCTCAAGGAGGGGAAGCATCCAGGTTAAACCATTTTAATTTCTCTGTTTTGGGCACAAATACAGAGTAAGAAAATTTTATCAGTTGGCCCCAAATTTCTTATTGAGACTTTCAGATTTTTATCTGGGTTTGGGAAGCAGCTTCTTCACCCAATATAATTTGCAATATAACTTTGAAAAATAAGATTTGAAGATTGTTAGCTTAGGACACAGCAGATACTCAACAAGGTTTGATTTTTGAATAAAACTGGTAATAAATGTGTCCATAGGCAAACCCGCTGAGCAAATAACCTTTTAAAAAAGGAAAACAATATGACATATGAAGAAAGAAAATGTGATGTCTGTAGAACATTATTAAGTTGAGGGAAAACAACAAAAAAAAGGGCCAAGAGCCCATACTTGTTGTCCAGGTCTTATTTCTGCCTTGTTTTTGTGAATTCTGAAAGCAACAGAAACCCTCCATGCATACACAGATGAGTGTTTAATGAATACTGACAATGAGCCTAGGCCAACAATCCAACAGAAACATGACTTTGAAGAGTATGGGCTCATTACCCGTGCCCAGAAGGTCAAAGATCAATTCTTGGTTCAGCTATCAACAACAGCTTTTTAACAGCATGTGGATCAAAATGCATATAGTAATTGACTCTCACCTGGGCATTTATATATAGCAAAGGATCTTTTACTAAAACCCTCTAATAACTTAGCAAAATATAAATACCATGACTATACACTAGGAGAGCTATATATAATTATACTTGGTGTGAGGCATATTCACTCCATGTTCAAAGATTTATGGCATATGTGACTTATCACTGGCACCACTACAGACTCTTGCTTTTTGTTTTAAATAGCAGGCCAGGTTATGCTTGTTAACAAAAAGTCTTGGTAGCCAGTGTTCACTGATCTTAAGGCAGTTTTAGCAGCTGGACACATTCACAGTATCATCACAAAAAAACTGCAGTGAATGCTAAACTCTTGATTTTGTTTGTTTGGATGACATCTAAAGATATTTTCAATTAGGGATGATTCAACTATGTAAAAAGCTCAAGAAAAGCATCAGATATTATAAAGTAGAAATAATCTCTCTTGCTGCTAAGAAGTGGAAACCCAATCAGCACATTCCTCTCCTCTTGCTGGAATCACAAGTTAGAATCTCAACTGCCATGAGTCCAACCTTTATCACAGCTGAGTAAAACAGGTAGGCCATTTGTGCTCCATCATGGTTCACTGTGCCTCCTTTTCATGCAAGAAAACACTGACCCCTCAATGGGAACACAGAGCATGCCCACACTTATTACTGACTCTGCTGCTTTGTCCTGGGTCCTTCCATTTACCTAGCAAAGCTAACCCTCTGTGGACTGGGAGTATAGCAAAGTCTTATGATACTTTGGTTTCTATTTCTGCAGGGTCAAGATATACAAAAAACAAACAAAATGCAAACACAAACAATAAAAAAAGAACTTTTCTGCCAAAGACAAAGAAGAATTACCTTTTTGTAATAATTTCTCGCCAAGACACTGACTCAGTCACAAATTCTCTGAAGTTATCATTGGTTACAATTATGCCACCAGTTTTGTCCGCTAAGTGTAGTAGAAACCTATGGCAATATAAGAGAATTTAAAATGAGCAACAGGCATCCCTGGCTTAAGAGAAGCCATGTTATAAGAAAAGGATTTCCCCTTTGTAGGAAAATCGTCAAAGTATTTAACCAAGGCTAGGCAGCAGAAAAGTTAAGCCCCAGCCAACTGAAGATCAATCTGAAATGGTGAATATCTCTGATATTATTGGTGTGATTAGAAAAGAACTGTTTTTCATATGATCTAATTTCTTTTTCAAATGATCTCCTCTATAATGTATATACAGAAGTTGTTCTATCAATAAACAGCTATAAGAATTAAGAATGTCTGAGGGCCAGGGCCGGACATGGTAGCTCATGCCTATAATCCCAGCTCTTTGGGAGGCTGAGGCAGGAAGACTGCTTTAGGCCAGGAGTTCGAGACCAGCCTGGGCAACATAGCAAGACCCCATCTCTACACAAAATATAAATATTAGCTAGACAAGGTGGCACATTCCTGTAGTCCCAGCTACTTGAGAGGCTGAGGGGGAAGATCACTTTAGTCCAGGAGAGTTTGAGTCTGCAGTGAGATGTGATTGTGCCACTGCACACTCCAGTCTGGGTGAGAGAACGAGACCCTGACTCAAAAAAAAAAAAAAAAAAAGCATGAGGACAAGAGCAGAGAGTGAATTAGAGTTGACAAGCCTGTGAAATCACCACAGTATTCAGTTTTCAGTTACAAAGCTACAGTATTTTGGCTCTAAAATTAGCTGCTTGGTACAGTCTTGCGATTCTTTTTTCTTTTTAAAAATTTTGCTCTGGTTTGAGAAGGCATATCTAGAATTGTCATTTTGTTTAGCCTAACTAACTCACAGATTCATTCAAATGGAAATTATGAAATCATGTACGGTGATGAAAAAGGGGAAGAATTAAATAGTAAAGCAGAATTCTATTTCACTGCCGAAGATTATGTTCACACACTCTTACTAAGAGATGTGTGAAGATAATGTAGATTTTATCCCTCAAGTCAGGATAACTGCATTTGTCTAAGGAAATGTAAAGACGATAAAAATAAATTAAGAGAATTATTGGAATTAAAGCTGCAAACAATTGCTTTTATTAGCAGTAGTGAGTACTTCAAGGGGATTTAAAAAAACAGCTGGGTGTGATGGTTCCTGCCTATAATCCCAGCACTTTGGAAGGAGAACTGCTTGAGTCCAGGAATTCAAGACCAGCCTGGGCAACACGGTGAGACCTCATCTCTACAAAAAAAATTTAAAAATTAGCTGAGTGGAGTGGTGTGTGCCTTGAGTGGTTGAGGCAGATGGATTGCTTGGGCTCAGGAATTGGAGGCTGCGGTAAGCTGTGATCATGCCACTGCACTCCAGCCTAGGTGACAGAGTGAGAACCTGACTTTTAAAACAACAATCACCACAACCATTACCACCCCATTAGTTTCAGAGACCTTAGAAAACCTTGGAAAGCTAATATGATTTAGTTCTCAGGTTTTATTAAAGAACATTTTATAAACTTTCTAAACTTTGTAAGTGGTGAGGTTTGCCTAGAAATATTAATAAAAAATAAGGTAGTAGGGCTCCTGAGTGCATGTACTATGAATTAGGACATGCATTCATGTCCTCTAAAAACCTCTTGTGGGCCAGGTGCAGTGGATCAGCCTGCAATCCCAGCACTTTGGGAGGCTGAGGTGAGAGGATTGCCTGAGTCTGGGAGTTCGAGACCAGCCTGGTCAACTTGGTGAGATCTCATCTCTACAATAAATCACACAAACACACATAAAAACTAGTGGGCATGGTGGCATGCATCTGTAGTTCCAGCTACTTGAAAAGCTGAGGTGGAAGAATGGCTTGAGTCCAGCAGGTAGAGGCTAAGGGGGCCATAAGTGTGCCACTGCACTCCAGACCCAAACTAAAACAAAAAAAAAAAAAAAAAAAAAAATCCCTTGTGCATGGGTTCAAGACCTGCTGGTGTGTGAACAAACCTACAGTGAGACAGCCTGAGCCTCCAGGGCCCCTGCCCATGTCATAAGGCTGAACAAGAGGTGCCCTTCCACACAGGCCTTCCAGGACTTCTCATCCATACCCCTCACCACACGTGCTGCCCTCTTGCAGCTCTTCCATGTCACTTCTGATTCTCCCCTATCATATCTGCTTTCTCATTCCTGCCTGGTGCAGGGAAAGAGACTATCAATGATATGACCCTTTTGGTGAATGAATGTCAGATGTGGACTCAAACCTCCCCATCCCTCAAGGCCCTCTTTTTGCCTCTTACCCATTTGACTATCATTTACTAGCTTGGGTCACAAGCTAAACATTATTTTCAACGAGGGGAATATTTTGGTGAAACACTGAGGCAAAAACACCAGGGAGGGGCTATAAGTGCTATAAGCCAGATGAAAAAAAACAGAGTAAACACAAGAGAGAAAAGAATAAGCAGCTGCCACTTGGATTCTCAAGTACTAGGAGACTTGCTACTAACTTCATACTGCAAGGAGGGCTCTAACAGCTGGCCCTATTTCCACTGGTTAAGCTGGGGAGCCTTCTCTTACTCAACCACAGCAAAAGTCCCCTGTTAGTTGTGTGTGTGTGTGTGTGTGTGTGTGTGTGTGTGGTCTCCTTTAGACCACAAACTCCCTAGGGCAGGAGGTGCGTCTGCATCACACATGTCCCCAGAACAGCTCAGCCTATCAGATTTGATTAGTGCTCAGTAAAGTTTTTTACAAAAAAATTTTAAAAGGCACAGCTTAAATCTCTGTGACCCAGAGGCACTAGCACCTGCTTTCTGAGTGACATATCAACATAAGAAATGCACACTAGGGTCAGCTGAGACATCTTCTATTATGTAGAAGAAACACTAAGAGCCCAGGTATTATAATGAAAGACTAAATAACTGGCCAAAAATAGACTAGGATAAATAATATGTGAAAAACCTCTTTTGAGGCTGCCACAATGAGACAAACATTACTTTCAGCATGCACCAACAAGAGACAACAATTATCTGCTTTTACTCAAACGTATTTTCAGCCATGTTTTATTAAAAAAACAAAACCTCTTAATAGCTTCTTTTATAATGTTCCTAAAATCATACAGCAAAGATTATTGAACTTATCACCTTAATGACCCTAAATATTAAAATGCTCAAACCCAAGTCAAGTGGGTCCTTTAATATAGTATGGATCTGTCCAGTAAGGCAGGTGGCTGGCTCCTCACCACCCCACTCCCACCTTAGGAAGGAAAACAGCCTTTCATACCTGTCATCATGAGAAGCAATTCTTTCTCCAAAGACCATCCGGGCAGGAGTTAAAGATAATATTCCAAGCTCCTGGAGCTGGGTTAAGAAGTGCTGTTCTGTTCATGGAATAAGTTGAATACACATTCAGAAAAGGGCTATCTTCCCAGATGTGTAAATAAATGAAAGTACACCTAAATGCTTCACTTGGAGAGCTGTAGAAAACCTTTTTTTAATTTTACTAACTTACTGGGAAGAAAAAAAAAAAATCAAGCAAGACCCATACTAAAAGCACATGCAATGTATAAACTGACTTTATTTTTTAAACATAAAAAGTTTCAACTCATCTGCTTCTTAAATTAAGAAGAGTAAACCATAAATCTGTATTCAATGAATCCTGCCATCAAGAAATTTTGTAGAACCACATTATAAGAAGTAGAGGACAAAGAGAGTGATGACAAGAGTCCCCAAGAGAGGGTAGAAGTGGGAATAGGGAAGAGCGATGAGAGTAGAGGCCGTAGGAAGGACAACTTGTTCTGTCTCAATCCCAAGGAAGGCCTGCTCAAGAAAGGGCCCTACCCTAAGAGTCTGTCAAAACTTCCCTCTAGCTAGCCTCCCATCCCACTTCTAGTTGTCTGTATAAACTTTGACTGGTCTTCATGGGGGTGGGTGGTGACAGGAGAATGTGGGGGCCAAAGCCACATCTTAGAAAACCAGTCATGGGCAAAGGAAGCTAACGGCTCAGGATTCGAGACTCCCATACCTGCATTTCCCACGATCATACTCACCACTGACTTAGGCTGAAATGATCAAATACAGTGTTTCACCGTCCAAGAATTACACAATATATAAAGGTTGTAGGCTGGGCTCGGTGTCTCAGTCTGTAATCCCAGCACTTTGGGAGGCTGAGGCAAGTGGATTGCCTGAGCCAGCGGTTCGAGACCAGCTCAGGCAACTTGGCAAGACCTCGTCTCTATAATAACTAAAAAATTAGCTGGGTGTGGTAGCACATGCCTGTAGTTCCGGCTACTTGGAAGGTTGAGGCGGAAGGATCACTGGAGCCCAGCAGGTCGATGCTGGGGTGGCTGTGAGTGTGCCACTGTACTACAGCCTGGGTGATGGAGTGATACTTCAACGAAAAAAAAAAAAAAAAAAAGATTATAAAACCCCTTCAGGGATCCAATTGTAAAAATAACTACAAAATGGGTAGATGGACCTCATTCCTCATGTGCTTTCTGTTAAAGACAAATACGCTCTCCAAAATGAAGGAAGTTAGGAATTCTTGGGAAATGTATGGTGTGACCATTTCCACCTCATTGGAAATTAAGTTCACTTCCTGCTCAATGTGTTGGGCAAGTCCTGTACTCACCCTTTCTCCCCACTATTCACCTTTTACTTCTACATACTCTGATGTGCTAAGCTGCCTGGCACAGCCCTTTCACCTGTCTTCCTATCATGACCTGAAACAGACAATGTGAAATTTCTCTGGAATATTTCATGATTCATAGCAAGTTCAAATCTTTCGTGTGGCCTGCAGGTCAGTGATGAAGTACTATACAGTGAACAGAAATGATTACATTAAGCTATAATATTAATAAGCAGACTGTCAAAAAGACATTATATTTTAAGGCGCTAAATTTATCAAGTGACCTAAAAAATACTGCTTAAACCATCAGAAACCCAGCCTAATAGAAAGAACATTTTATGTTTTGAAAACTAAAAAGAAAACTTTTGTGATATACATAAAATTAAATCTAACATAACTTTCTATATAATAACTATGCTAACTTTCCATCCCTCCTTCAAGTATTTCTTATGCAATAATGCTTTCTTCAAATGGTATTTTACTAAGTGCAATGGATTTACAATTTTTTAATAAAGTTGTTGCCATGGCACATGGCTCTATTCTAAGTAGCATGTGTTACAATTCTAAGTCAACTCATTAAACATCTAATTAGAAATCTGGAAAAAAAGTTTGCCTCACCTGTGACATTAGGATCACGCCTTGTTCTCCACTGAGGGACAAATACAGTGATGTTTCTGTTGCCAAGCTTCCAAAAATACTCAACTGCAATTGCAATTCCACGACAAGAAAAGAACTTTTTCAGACCATGGCTATAAGAAAATATATGAAATTTATTTCAGTTTAAGACAAATTTAAAGCATACTAGATTTCACTATGAAAAGGCAAGATCCATCTACAACAAAAAGAATAAAAACAAAATTTCTTTAATACTCTGACATTTTCTGGGCATTTATAGTTATATAGTGTAAAGCTAGGATAGAAGCCACTGTAGGAGGTATAACTTTTAATAGTCTTATGATTATTTGTGCATTTTGTTTAGTTGATTTAATTAGGCATGTTGTGGTACAAGGAAGTGAACTTCATGCTAATGCTTGCTTACTGTATTTTTTTGAGTTGGAGTCTCACTCCGTCGCCCAGGCAAGAGTACAGTGGCTTGCTCATGGCCACCCCAGTGTCGACCTGTTGGGCTCTGGCAATCCTTCCGCCTCAGTCTTCCAAGTAGTCAGAAATACAGGCGCACGCTATCATGTATGGCTATTTTTTTGTTGTTAGTTTATTGTAAAGAAGAGGTCTCACCAAGTTGCCCGGGCTGGTCTCGAACCCGTGGGCTTAGGCAATCTACCTTCCTCGGCCTCTCAAAGTGCTGGGATTACAGGCTGAGCCATGGACCCTGGCCCTTTTTTTTTTTTAAAGAGTCCATTCTACTTAAAATAGTATTTTTAAGTCCTCTAAGTATTGTCCATGAATTTTATTAAGAATATCTGCTGCTGATGCAGAAACAGTTCAGTAGCTGTGATGATGCCTCTTCCCTGTGACAGAGGAGAGGGATAAAGCTGTTACATGATCATCAGCACTGCCATCTCCAAGGTTGCTGTTGTCTCATGCCCCAGGAGGGCTTCATTCCTTTATAAGGAAAGGCCACATCTACCCAGTTTACAGCTTACAGGAAAAAGTTGAGGGCAAGATTCAAATGAAACTAACTGGGAGCTTTGGAAGGCGATTTTGTGGAAGACAGCAGACAACAAAGGAAAAAAGGTAAACAAGGAATAGCATAGAACATAGACCAGCACACTTTTTCTGTGAAGGGCCATACAGTCTCTGTTACACCACCTAACTCTGCCATTATAGGTGAGGCAGCCAGACAACTGTAAATGAGTAAGTATTATGGCCGTGCTCTATTTTTACAAAAACAGGTGGTGGCCCTGATTTGGCCCATAGTTTGTAAATCTTGGTATGAAGGGTTAAAAAATGCACCCTCCCTCAAATCCATTAATATATTTCTTTTTTTAAATTTTTATTTGTCCAGGCACCAGAGCTTTGACCTGCTGGGCTCAGGCGATCCTTCTGCCTCAGCCTTCCATGTAGCTGGAACCACAAGTGTGCACCACCATGCCTGGGTAATTTTTTGATTTATTGTAAAGACGAAGTCTTGCCAAGTTGCCCAGGCTGGTCTTGAACACCTGAGCTCAGGCAATCCTCTCACCTCCACCTCCCAAAGTACTGGGATTACAGGCATGAACCACTGTACCCACCCGTTAATACATTTCTAAAGACAGAAAGAAAAAGTGTTTAGATTTTATTCTCTAGCAGTAAACTGGAAGGGGTTTTTTTTTTTTAAAGAATGCTTTTAAAAAGTTTAAAACTCTGCAGGTGGTAATCTGTCTATTCATTCCTCTATTCATGGGTATTCGAAAGAAAAAAAGATCAAAAACTCAAACTTTCATGCTACAATGTACAAGATCAGCATAATTTATTTCCACTGCTTCAGTGATCATCTATATGCCAACAACATTCTACATCTTCAGTCCTGTCTTCACTCCATGTCTAGCAGCACACATGAAAACTGCTTTGTGGAAACTTACTTCACTTCGAAGTCCTGCCATAGGGGGCACATGTGCCCCAAGGCAAACACCCAGGCTCTAATTCCAACCTACCCTGAAAACTCCAGTATGACTAACCTTCAAAGGCACTATTCTTCCACACAAGTCCTCTGCCTGGCTTCCAGGTCCCGAACTCATCTGACTAGTCAGAAAGGATCTGGCCAAGGGAATTGCTCATGACAACGTATAAGCATACTCTTGGATTTGGCCAGATGGTCTTGTCATCTCACCCCTCTCCCACCACCAGCTTTTCCTTGTGTTGCTTTCTTTGTGTGCAGAGCTCTTGCACCTTTCCTTGCTCCTTCAAATGTCTTTGGGTCTGAATTTCAGGCCCTCTTCTTCTATAAAGCTATCTCTACACATAGGCCTTCTATCAGCCTCCTTCCTCTTCTCTGACTTTCTATCCTGTATGGTGCACTTGAATCACAATTCCTGTTAGAGATGAAAAGGAGACACTGAGAGAAAGAGCAGCCTGCCTGGGTTGCAAAGCCAGAAGGTGGATGAGCTGGATCAGACTCAGCTTCCTCACTCCCGGCCAGTGCCCTTCCCATCTCAACTGCATCTATGTTCCTCAAGAGCAAGGCTGGGCTGGACTCTTCACACCATCTAAAGTAGTGTGAAATTCAGAACAGCTACTCACAAATTCCTCTTTTTAAAGGCTAATAGACGTTTCCTTTTTCAATGAACCGTAAGTAAGAGACCACAGAGGTTCTTACCCCAGAAAATATATGCAAGTGAACAAACACATTCTTGATGAATTAATTCAAAACTGTTTTGTTTATCTAAAAACACTCAAATATGGCAAGAGTATAGCAATATGACATTTGTAACTAGAAAAAAGACTGAGAGTGGGTTTTTTTAAAGGAGGCCCTTTTTAACCTTTGAAAAATAATAAATCATTCCTCACTCTAATTGTTTAACAGCAAAGGACAGGCCTAGAGTTAATGTCAACCACAGCCCTAACATGAAAATCCA
Source organism: Tarsius wallacei (assembly GCA_963574415.1). NCBI lineage: Eukaryota > Metazoa > Chordata > Mammalia > Primates > Tarsiidae > Tarsius > Tarsius wallacei. Next base: position 15,716 of record CAUYQG010094079.1, read on the forward strand.
CAATAGATCCGCCTACTGGTTCTTAGAAAAACCATGTTTGGTCTTCAAAAGTGAGATAAATGCACTGAAAATTTGTAAAGTGCCTCCTTGTTTATTCAATAGAGATACATGTGTTTGTTACCTACTTTCTTTTCCTTAAATGTTTCTGTTGATGGCAACAGTAGAAACTGGATTGAGGTAGAATACCCAGTTCTTATCCACTGGGCCACTTAATAAGGGCAGAAATGTAGAAAGATTAATTCTGCTGCCCTGGACCCCTCATAAGCTTAGAAAAGAATAAATGGAGCTTCTAGAAACATCAGCTCTAAAGGAAGTTCCAAAGTATTATTCTGTGATATGATCCTATCACTTTTGATACTCTAAAAAAATCTCTAGAACTGAACTAAAACAGTGGTTCAAAATTCTGGTAAAGAACATACAGATTTACCTGGGGGGAAACATACTACTCCCCCCAAAATCAAGTTGAGCCAAATTATTGTCCTCAAAATGATAAAGAAGGCCCACCAAAGGATACTTCCTACTTAAAGTACCATACACCAGCAGTCTCCAACCTTTTTGGCATCAGGGACCAGTTTCATGGAAGACAATTTTTCCACGGACAGGGGTAGGGAGGACTGTGCAGTCAAACCTCACTGCTAATATTAATCTGCATTTGCAGCTACTCCCCAGTGCTAGCATCACCACCTCAGATCATCAGGCATTAGATTCTCATAAGAAGCAGGCAACCTAGATCCCTCGTATGCGTAGTTCACAATAAGGTCTGTGTTCCTATGAGACTCTCATGCCGCTGCTGATAAGACAGGAAGCAGGGCTCAGGCGGTAATGCCAGCAATGGGAAGCAGCTGTAAATACAGATGAAGCCTTACTTGCTCACCCGCCATTCATCTCCTGCTTTGTGGCCTGGTTCCTAACAAGCCAGAGGGGCACTGGGTCGGTGGCCCAGGGGTTGGTGACCCCTAGCTTCTCTGCAATCAAATCAGAGCAGGGTGTTGCTACGTAAACCCAAGCCAACAGTCTATTTTGATCTAGAGACAAAGTATATATATACAAAGTATGTATATAATAACACTTCACTAATTACGGGCAGGTCAAAGCTCTGGGGCTTCCAGCCTCAAATGCAGAATGAACAGCTGTTAGGCATGGGAGGTTAGGTGTGCAGGCCTTCAAGAGAGATTTTATTATCATTATTATTATTTTAATTTTTGTAATAAATAAAGACAAGGTCTCACTATGTTGTCTACGCTGGTTTCAAACTCCTGGGCTCTCACCTCAGTCTCCCAAAGTGCTAGGATTACAGGCATGATCCACCACACTGGCTTCAAGAGATTTTAAACTCCTGTTTCCATATAATTGGTTAAAAGTTACATCACCTGGCTGTTTGCCATATTATAGTAGGCAGTCAACTAAAAGGCAGTATTCAAAGCAGAGGAGAGACAGGTGACACATAACTGATAAAACTCATGGCAGTCATAAAACAAGACCAAGCAGTGTGGGGAAATAATGGAAAGGCCTTTCTGAGTTACCTAGCTTCCAACTAATAAATACAGCCATGGAACCCCGTCAAGGAAATACTAGCTTGAAAAAGGGTTAAAAGACATATTAAGTGAGTGAAGGGGCAAACACTATCTACATGAAAAATTCTCAACCTAGATAAGTCAGGTGCTCTTATGCTGAAGTTTCAGGCTGACAGAGCTGAAATGTTACTTGGCCACCACTGTGAAGTCTTGTCATGCACCACAAACAATTTCCACTTACTCATCATTTGACTCATTCGTGGTGACAAGGGGGAAAAAAACAAGTAATAATATACATAATTGGCAGCATTAAGAAGGGTATTTTGGAATTTTTCACAGGTGTGTGTGAACGAGCCAGACATCATACTAGATAGGCAAATAAACAAAGGCTTTGCAAAAACACAGGGAAGGGTGGGCCTGAGCTGCTTTAGGGTAGGGTTCACACCAACAGACCTATTGCTTAACAACTCAAATTTCCTTTTAACTACTTCCCCAACTAGTTGGGTCAAATGAGTGAGCTTTACTCAGCAGTGCTTATGCAACCAAAGACTTAAGTATCCAATGATGTCAAGGCCTAAAAATTCCAACCTCAACATCTGTTGCAGGAGACAGGGTATATGTTAGCTGTGGGAAGAGACATTATGAGCCCAAGTCTCCATCTGCGTAACCCTGGACAAGACATTTAAGTCATTTCTTTTTGAGTTGGAGTCTCACTCTGTCACCCAGGCTGGAGTGCAATGGCATGGCTACCGCAGCCTCGACCTGTTGGGCTCAGGCGATCCTGGGCTCAGGCAATCCTGGGCTCAGGCAATCATTCTGCCTCAGCCTTCCAAGTAGCTGGAACTACAGGCGCACACCACCATGCCTGACTAATTTTTTTATTTAATGTAGAGATGAGGTCTCGCCAAGTTGTCCAGGCTGGTCTCGAACACCTGGTCTCAGGCAATCCTCTTGTCTGTGCCTCCCAAAGTGCTGGGATTACAGGTGTGAGCCACCACATCCAGCACATGATGAATTCTTACCCCTTCCTGGAACGTGAGTTATCCCTTTGTTCACTGGATCTATGCTATCTATACTACCTAAGCCATCCTGATTATCAGATTGAAAAAACATAGTATATAGAGGGTTGAGTGCTAGTCATGGTTTTAGGCATTCACTTAGGGGTTTTGGGATGCATCCCCCATGGATAAAGAGTGGGCTACTGTAATTGGTAGGTTTATATAGAAAAATTACAGTTCCCAGAAGAATAGGAATGGTGTGGAGCAGACAAGACAAGATATGTATTATAATAAAGACTTGCTAGGTGACTCAGCCTGTAATCCCAGGGAGGCCTAGGTGAGTGAATTGCCTGACCCATGGGTCCGAGACCAGCCCGGGCAACTTGGTGAGACCTTGTCTCTACAATAAAAAAATTAGCCGGGCATAGTAGCATGCGTCTGTAGTTCCAGCTACTTGGAAGGCTGAGGCTGAAGGATCGCTGGAGCCCAGCAGGTCAACACTGGGATGGCCGTGAGCGTGCCATTGCACTCCAGCCTGGGCGACAGAGTGAGACTCCAACTCACAAAAAAAAAAAAAAAAAAAAAGACTTGCTAGGAAGAGTTTTACTCTGAGCCAAAATGTCACCTTGTAACTTACATATGCAATTATCCTTGTGTTCCTCATGAAAATGGTGGACATAGACCTTCCCTGCATATTTGAAGGTCACTAATGTATCTCCCCCCGACTGTCTAAGACTTCTCCAAGCTAAACTATCTGAGTCCCTCATTTCTCACATGCTGTGGTTTCCCGATCTTTTTGTCATCCTAGTGGTCCTTCTCTGAATGCCCTCCAGTTGGCCAGTGTCTTCTGAAGATGTGACTCCCAAAACTGAAACTTGCACTTCCTATGCAGGGGAAGATGACAGTTATTACCTCTTCATTCTGGATGCCACTGTGTCATTGAGTCTCTTTAGATCAATGCTTCTCAAACTTCTGGTAAGAATGAATTATGACCGGGCACAGTGGATCATGCCTATAATCCAAGCCTTTGGAAGACCGAGGTGAGAGGATTGCCTGAGCCCACGAGTTCAAGACCAGCCTGGACAACTTGGCAAGACCTCTTCTCTACAATAAATCAAGAAAAATTAGCCAGGTGTGATGGTACCTGCCTGTAGTTCCAGCTACTTGAAAGGCTGAGGCAGAAGGATTGACTGAGCCTGGCAGGTTGAGGCTGCAGGGGCCGTGAGCATGCCACTGTGCTCCAGCTTGGGTGAGAGTGAGTCTTAGATTCTAAAAAAAAAAAAAAAAGAATGAACAATTCCTGGGGATCTTGTTAAATAGTAGATTCTGTAGGACTGGGATGGGACCTGTCTGTTTCTGTCACCTACTCAGAGGATGCTGATGGTGCTGGCCTAGGACCATACTACTCATATTGTTACTGTCTACTAGCAGCCAACTAAATTACCACACAGATTTCTCAAGAACAGAGACTAAGCCACTCCTTCTTATGTTCTTGTGCAATTGATTTATTTCCCCTTTTTTATTTAAAAAAACCTAATTGCAGAATTTTTTTAACCTCTGTTAAATTTCTTCTTGTGGCCAGGCGCGGTGGCTCAAGTCTATAATCTCAGAACTTTGGGAGGCCGAGACGAGAGGATTGCCTGAGCCCACGAGTTCTAGATAGCCTGGGCAACATGGTGAGACCTCGTCTCTACAATAAATCAAAATATTAGCTGGGTGTGGTAGCACGCACCTGTAGTTCTGGCTACTTGGAAGGCTGAGGCAGAAGGATCGCCTGAGCCCAGCAGGTCGAGACTGCAGTGGCCAGAAGCATGCCACTGCACTCCAGCCTGGGCAACAGAGTGAGACCCCAACTCAAAAAATAAAAATAAAAAAATTCTTGCTAGTTTAGGACTTTGTTAGGACTTAACTTGTTAAGATCTTTGACTCTTGATCCAAAAGTCATCAGTGGAATTATTTACTTACTGGGTACTATGCCTTGGAGAAACAAAGTTGAGTTAGACAAAGTCCCTGTCCTCAAGTAGTCCACAGTCTAGTAGGGGAGATTGCTAATAGGGTAAAATGAGTGAATGATGGAAGATAATGCTGGAGAGGTTGACAGGGCCCAGATACGGGCATGATCTTGAAGTGCCTACTCTCTTGTTTTCCTCCTGAAAACTCCTGTGCCCCATTTAACTTTCCTTCTTCAATCTTCCCCTGAAGATACTATTCTCAGGGTCTTGCTCAGCCTGTGAGACCTCATTCTCATTTGTAATCACAGTGGCATCCGGGACCTTCCCATGGGCTCCTAAGAGTTGACTGCATTCATTCATCTCTTCTGCTTTTAATAACCTCATGTTGGTAACTTGAAGGCGGCCATCAGGGGTGTTTTTACACCACAGAAATCAGAAGATGCTACAGATCAGAACTGCTCTTCCCTGGAGAGACTTTTATTAGTCATTTACCAGCACATATTGCATAGTTGCCATCCTTAGGAAAATGGCATCCAAATGTGGCCATTGTCTGTCTCTAGCTGTGCATCTCTCAGACACTTCAAACTCACATGTCAAAAAATGATTGACTGGCTGGGCACAGTGGCTCACGCCTACAATCCCAGCACTTTGGGAGGCCGAGCTGAGAGGATTGCCTGAGCCCACAGGTTCGAGACCAACCTGGGCGACTTGCTGAGACCTCATCTCTACAATAAATAAAAAAATTAGCCGGGCTTAGTGGTGCATGCCTGTAGTTCCAGCTACTTGGAAGGCTGAAGTGGGAGAATCGCCTGAGCCCAGCAGGTTGAGGCTGCAGTGGCTGTGAGCGTGCCACTGCACTCCAGCCTGGGTGACAGAGTGAGACTCCGACTCAAAAAAAAAAAAAAC